>JAVTVY010031728.1:0-12938 GCA_036873755.1 Hanleya hanleyi
AAGCATTAACGAACGGTCTCAATTTCCGCGTCCATAATTCAAATGTCTAATTCATGTAACACGATTAACACCAAATTTCTCGCGAGAAAGAAGCTATAAAAAGTGTTCAAAGATACCTGCAAGATATCATGATGTTCCAAAAATATCAAATCCGAATCGCTCATCAGTTTTCCTAATCCATACGATTTTCGTTGTTAAGGCGTCATCCATAGAATGATGTATCTCAGTCATGCCTTGACCGTGAGTAGTATAGAAAACCCCGATTGACTCCCCTTTTCCAGGTAGGTAACTCTTGGTGACGACAGGTGGCGTTGTGGTTATGGATTGCATCAGCATTGGCTGGGTGCCAAGTTTTGATCACTATAGGTCCGGCAACCTTTCACCTTGTATTCCTCCGCGGTGATGCGGTCATGTCTGGCGGTGATGCGGTCGCGGAAAAAAGCTTCCGCGGAGAAAAAGTCCCCAGACTTCAAATACGCTGCATGGTCCGATTGGGTCGTATGAGGTATCAATGTGAAGCATTCGTGGAGGGGTATCTGATGGGCTGGATGTGGGGTTGAAATATCGTCATTATGCGCATGCCCTGTGGACAAAGGGTATGGAAATAGACGTGTTGGGGTCTAGGGCAGCCACTAATGGTCCGATGGAGTTGAGGTATCGATGCGAAGCCTATGTGAGGGGGCATCCGATGGGGTGGGTGTGGGGTTGGAATATCGTGACTCTGGGCATGCGCGGTAGACCAAGTGTATGGAAATAGACGTTTTGGGATCTAGGGGAGCCACTATTGGTCCGATTGGGTCGAGTGAGGTATCAATGTGAAACCTATGTGAAGGGGCACCCGATGGGCTGGCTGTGGTGTTGAAATATCGTCATTCTGCGCATGCGCGGTGGACCAAGGGTATGGAAATAGACGTTGTGGGGACTAGGGCAACCGCTAATGGTCCGATGGAGTCGTATGATGTATCAATGTGAAGCCTATGTGAGGGGTCATCCGCCTGGACTAGTGTCTCGACCGTTGTCAACATTCTGCGCATGCACAGACAGTGAATTGTGGGAAAAGGGTATGTAAATAGACGTTTTGGGGTCGAGGTGGGCCGCTATTGCATCTATGGAGTCGTATTAGGTATCCATGTGAAGCATTCGTGAAGGAGCATCGGACGGAGTGGGTGAGACGTGGAACTGACGTCATTCTGCGCATGCGCAGTAGACAAAGGGTATGGAAATAGACGTTTTGGGATCTAGGGGAGCCCCTAATGGCCCGATGAAGTCGTATGAGGTATCAATGTGAGGGACAACCGCCTCGACTAGTGTGTCGTTCTGCGCATGCGCAAACAGGGAATTGTGGGAATAGGGTATGGGAATAGATGTTTTGGGGTCTTGGTTGGCCACTATTGGTCCTATGGAGTCGTATGAGGTATCAATGTGAATCAATCATTAAGGAGCATCCACCCGGACTAGTGTGTCGTCCGTTTTCAACATTTTGCGCAGGCGCTGACGGGGAATTGTGGGAAAAGGGCATTGGAATGGACATTTTTGGGTGTATTCGGGCCCCTATTCGTCCGATGGGGTCGAGTGAGGTATCGTTGTGAAGGATGCGTGAGGGGGCCTCCACCCGGACTAGTATGACGTGGAACTGACGTCATTCTGCACATACGCAGTAGCCAAAGTGTATGGAAATAGACGTTTTGGGGTCTAGGTGAACCACTAATGGTTCAATGGAGTTGAGTGAGTTATCAATGTAAAGCAGTTGTGAGGGAGCATCAGCCTGGACTAGTGTTTCGTCTGTGTTCGACATTCTGTGTATGAGCAGACAGGGAATTGTGGAGAAAAGGGTATGGAAATAGACGTTTTGGGGTCTAGGTGAGCCACTAATGGGTCGATGTAGTCGAGTGAAGTATCGTTGTGAAGGATACGTGAGGGAGCATCTGCCTGGACTAGTGTGCCGTCCGTATTCAACATTCTGCGCATGCGCAGACAGGGAATTGTGGGAAAAGGGTTAGAAATAGACGTTTTGGGGTCTAGGTGGGCCACTAATGGTCTGATTGAGTCGAGTAAGGGATCGTTTCCATTAATCGTTTTTTCTTCAGTCGCGATTTTTCTTCAATTTTCTCGATTGAAAAACGATCAGTCGCGAATCAGTCGCGAGGATATCGAGAAAAAAAATGAGAAAAAACGATTGAACCTTTTCTGGAAAAAACCATTCTCTCGCGATATCGTTTTTGAATCGTTTACCCATGCGCGATCCGTTCTTGATCGCGAATCTTCAATCGCGAGAGAATCGTTTTTTTCAAGGCGCGAGAGAATCGTGAGGCGGAGTGATATTTGACACATAGGCCGTGTTGCCGTCGTACGCCGCTCTATCCGCGAACTGGGAACTACATGTAATGTTGATTTCGGATTTGTCGATGGAAAAACCTATATTACTATACTATACTGTATAAATGCGCAAGATAACCGAAGCGTAAATGACAAAATTACATGTTTATTCAATAATCGTGTGAGTCGACAATGTATTAATATTCAGTCATTCCCTTCATACTTTCGATAATTTCCTCATATATTCATGCAACTTGGTATAAACAATACAGGGGGATAGTCACAATATCTTGTTTTGTAAATACCGGGTACAGGTCATAAGTGGACGTTGATTGCATTATCAGAATGATTACGGCACAGGCTTCACAGAGGTGTGAATGGGCGCATGGCGATAACCCAGAACAGCTTAGCCCTCCAGCCGAGAATATCTAGGTTAATTAAGGTGAAAAATAGTGTAATTAAATATGTATATTTTGTTATAGTAAAACATACATTAGGAAAGGGTACCCATTCATGTTTTGGTACAGTTTTTAAACTATTGAGATGTGAATTAGTTCAAAAAATCACCATCAAGTTAATTTTATTTATTATAAGAATATTCGCGGCAGTAATTTCATATTTATATCAAATACATATCACAATGGTGATTGAATCGCATATAACGGTTGGATTCGCATATGTACAATACTTTTTTTTATATTAATTTTATATTTTGATAAATGAACTATGAATGATTCCAAAGGGAAGCTCAAGCCAAAAACCAACTGAATATTATATAATTTCATCTCTTACTGGATTAACCAGTTGTGAAAATTTTTACAAATAGCCCGCGCTATATATTAATAATTAAGTGCTTTCGAAGACTCAAAACCCCGTATGACAATCTTATATTCAATACAGCGCCATCTATCTACACAAGGAAAATGGTGATCGTAGGACAAAAAACCACGCGTACAGCGAAAATCTGACGAATCAACTCAACATTTCAGCCCGCACAGATGCCAAAAACGTTCACGAAAAATACTACACAAGAAATCTGGAATAATACCAGCTTTAAAACACAGAAATACCCAAAATAATAGACGAAATTGCAAGTGCAAATGACCCAATCTGACCATATCCGGGTCTGTGTCCCGTACAAAATATATGTAAATATGAAGTTATAATTATATGCATTACCATTATTCCTATGTATATATATAGATATTTTTTTTCAATTTCTTTCAATATCCCCATCGTATCTATATTACCGCCAACTGTACAGAAACACGCTATAGTTTTACACTAGGCAAAGAATGGAAAAGGAAGAAGAAAAATGATCGAACTTTATATAGTCTGACTGAAGTGTTAGAAACTCGAACGTGTATGCGGGTCAGTCAGGCTGAACCAATGGCGTACTACTTTCGGCTATAATCCTCAATCGTTTTTTTTCAATCGTTTATATTTTCTCGATTAAAAAGCGATTGAATCGCGATATCGCTTTTTATTCGCGAGAATTTTCTCGATTGAAAAACGATTGCCAGCAGAAAAAAAACCCATTCGAACAGCGATCGCGAATGAATCGTTTATATTGAAGAAAAAAACCCATTCCCTCGCGCCTTGGAAAATCGCGACTTCGAGAAAATTTGACGAAATAAACGATTCATTCGCGAACGATAATTGGAAACGGTGCCTAAGGTATCAATGTGATGCATACGTGAGGGCGCATCCGCCTGAGAGGATGGGTGTTAGGAATATTGTCATTCCACGCATGCGCAGACAGGCCGTTGTGTGGAAATATACATTTTGAGGCCGATATGGGCCACTATGGGTCTGAATGGGTCGTGGGAGGTGTCAAAGTGGAGCTTTTGTGGGGTAGAGTCAGAATTGAGTGTCTTTTTTATTGCAAGTAGAGAGGGATCAGCCTTGGTCCTAATGTGTCGTGTGGGGTGTCATCTTGTAGTTCTCTGCATGTAGACGCAACTACACACTTGGTGATCGCATCGTGCATATTACATATGACTTGATACTGTGAACTATAACTGTAAAGTCAGGATGGTCGAGTGGTCTAAGGCGCCAGTCCTAAGTCCTGGTCTGCGCAACGCAGGGCGTGGGTTCGAATCCTACTCCTGACACATGAGTTTTTTTGTATATACACCTGATGAATTAGCCCAAAAGTTCTCATTTTTCTAGACACTAATACATCGAAATGCAGTGACGCCCGTCAATGATCGTCGTTACGCCCTAGCATAAAACCTTGACGCCATGATATAGACCGCAGAGAGAACAACAACAACAACACCAAAGATGACAGAAGAGAGAACAACAACAAGCTTTTTCATATAGTTTATTCTCCCCAATGTTACATCATACCCACGCTGGGGGAGCCGCGTTGGGTATGTTTACAATACAAGTAGCCTCTTGTCCAATCAGAGGCCGCCACTTGGCACTGTATCTGTCATACTTGTTCTTGCCCGTTAGATGTATTCTCAGCTGCTCTTGTCCAATCAGAAGTCGCCATTTCAGAAAGTCCTATCTTCGGCCATGTTCGCTCTGAACCGTTTGTTCTAATTGGGCAGGCCAGGATTCCGTTGAGGCAACATATCCTCAGATACTTGTGTGCGCATTCTGAGTATCTATCAGTGCATGGGTGAATACATTCAGCCGATGGGTTGGTCGGTCAGCTTGGTCACGAAAAACGTAACATTGGTGACCCTCTCCACTAGCCACTTGGTGTTGGGACGTTGTTGTTGGGCCCATTCCAAGGCATCCAATTGGTCCACTTGGTCCAACATCGTCTCTAGCGACGCCCTATCCGTGATGGTAAACGGTTGGTCAAATACCCGGATGTTATTGCTCGGGTAAAAGTATCCGACTTGGTCTGTCTCCTTATGTACTCTGTCAATACACATGTTCCTTGCCCATGTAAATGTACTCTGTGCATGTCACTCTACTCTGTTCAAATCCATGTGCATACCCTCTCTCCATATCGCTATATAGCAGAAATATTGCGGAATGCGACGTTAAACCTGAATTCTCTCTCTCTCTCTCTCTCTCTCTCTCTCTCTCTCGCTCTTTCTCAATGAACATGTACTCCGTACACCGTCGCATGATGTAGACCGGTGAGAGAATAACAACAACTAGGATGACAGGTCAATCATGTTATTATCCCCTCCAGTACATTATACCCAAGCTGGGGGGCCGCGTTGGGTGTATTTACAATAC
Organism: Hanleya hanleyi; assembly: GCA_036873755.1. Taxonomy (NCBI): domain Eukaryota; kingdom Metazoa; phylum Mollusca; class Polyplacophora; order Lepidopleurida; family Hanleyidae; genus Hanleya; species Hanleya hanleyi. Next base: position 5,521 of record JAVTVY010031728.1, read on the forward strand.
AATTACCTTCTTGTCCAATCAGAGGCCGCCATTTGCATCTGTCATATTCGTTCTTGTCCGTTAGATGTATTCTCGGCTGTCCAATCAGAAATCACCGTTTCAGAAAATTCCATCTTTGCTCGGTGTGACCTAATATGATTCTTACTCATTCGTTCATCCGTCTGCACATATGTTAGATGTCTCTCTTTCGAGATAATTGCGGCTATATTTTTCCATACAAGGAAAAAACGGCCTTTGGTGACAAGCTCTCACTTCGCTCACTGTAAAATCTCCTCTCTCCTCGTGCAAAGATCACACCCGGCCAAGGGTACACCTTCAAGGCAGTTCAGACATCGCTGGCGATGGTAGCGGACATCTCCGGGCTCTCCCCTGGTTGAGCTGTAACACACACTGAAGAAATCATCTATCATTTCCATAGTTAGGGGCGGGTATCTTTTGGTAACTCTTGTGGGGAGTCGAGCGGGAACCGGCACCTGTTCGTCAATCTTCAACGATTGCGCGTCTGCCTTGGAATTGGCTGGCTTTTCCATTTGATCGGGCCTGGTACAGGTTTTGAGAAATGTACATCTAACATGCGTGTTTCCGTATTTATAGTTAGAGGAGCAGAGAAGAGAGGAGGTGACAGTCCTATCAACCAATCAGAAGCCGACCCTCATAATAAGTATAAGTCATGTTGAAGGATGGAACACAAACTGTGGACGTCTTTCGGATTGATGGGAATCAACTGAATGTGGTGTCTGAAGACTCGACTGCAATGCTGACATTCATGGCTGGGTGCCTTATGTACCGACCGTTGATGTCGCCGTAAATTATCCTTACGATTAAATGACTTCCTGCAGATCGAACACGTATACTCGCCAACAGCACCTTGAAAAGTAGACTCATGGATGGGGTCAATCATCACGGGTTCCTCAACCCTCAAGCGTGCATTCCATGGATTACACGTTGGTGAGATCTCAACTGGCTGTGTACTCTGAAGCGGTGTCCACAATCCCCACATTGATGCCTGGATGTCTCATGGAGACACCGTTCATGGCGGTGTAAACTATCCAGGCGATTAAATGTATCCCCACAGGTCTCGCAGGTGTACTGGGCAGTAGCGTCGTGGATACTAGACTCATGGCGTTGTAAGTCGTGCAAGTGTGTAAAGGACTTGGAGCAAGTCCTCCACCCACAACGGCACACGATATACTTGTATAACTTGCGCACGGTCACTTAATCGGGAAGATGGTTTACTGCGCCATGAACGTTCACTCCACGAGGGCGCGATGGAACAATGTAATGAATGTGGTCAACTCTTCAAACGACCCAGTCAGTTGAGATGTCAGCAGCGTTTGATTCATGGTACGTCACCACGGTATGAGCGACAACTTCCGACTAAAAAGTCACCCAGGAGAGTCAGACTTAGAGCCTAGATATCCAGCCGGTCCCTTGCATTACTGTCTCGAGTCATACGCCTGACAACAACGAACATTTTCTGGAAGATGCGGTGGATGTTCCTAGCGATCTGTTACACGAAGACCATCCAGTGAGTGACATCTATCGGCGCCACTGGCCCATGATACGACATTGTTTCCACCGTCATCGCCCTATTCAAGATATCTACAATTTCCGACTGACCGACCTCGCCCGTGTACGCAGCTACGTGGAAGCCATCTTCAGTGACCAAGTTACGTCCTTCAAATTAAATCTAGCGTTTGGTTATGTGCTGCAGCATAAGGAGACAGACCAAGTCCGATACTTTTACTCGAGCAGTAACATCCGGGTATTTGACCAACCGTTTACCATCACGGATAGAGCGTCGCTAGAGACGATGTTGGACCAAGTGGACCAATTGGATGCCTTGGAATGGGCCCAACAACAACGTCCCAACACCAAGTGGCTAGTGGAGAGGGTCACCAATGTTACGTTTTTCATGACCAAGCTGACCGACCAACCCATCGGCTGAATGTATTCCATGCACTGATAGATACTCATAATGCGCACACAAGTATCTGAGGATATGTTGCCTCAACGGAATCCTGGCCTGCTCGATTAGAACAAACGGTTCAGAGCGAACATGGCCGAAGATAGGACTTTCTGAAATGGCGACTTCTGATTGGACAAGAGCAGCTGAGAATACATCTAAGGGGCAAGAACGAGTATGCCAGATGCAGTGCCAAACAGCGGCCTCTGATTGGACAATAAGCTACTTGTATTGTAAACATACCCAACGCGGCTCGTCCAGAGTGGGTATGATGTAACATTGGGGAGAATAAACTATATGAAAAAAACTTGTTGTTGTTCTCTCTTCTGACATCTTTGTTGTTGTTGTTGTTCTCTCTTCGGTCTATATCATGGCGTCAAGGTGTTATGATAGGGCGTAACGATGGTCATTGACGGGTGTCACTGCATTTCGATGCATTAGTGTCTAGAAAAATGAGAACTTTTGGGATAATTCACCAGGTGTATATACAAAAAACTCATGTGTCAGGAGTATGATTCGAACCCACGCCCTGCGTTGCGCAGACCAGCACTTAGGACTGGCGCCTTAGACCTCTCGGCCATCCTGACTTTAGAGTTATAGTTCACAGTATCAAGTCATATGTAGTATTCATGCACGATGCGACCACCAAGTGTGTAGTTGCGTCTACATGCAGAGAACTACAAGATGACACCCCGTACGGCATATTAGGACCAAGGCTGGCAAGACTTGCAACAAAAAAACCCCACCCAATTCTGACTCTACCCCACAAAAGCTTCATTTTGACACCTCCCACGACCCATTCGGACCCATAGTGGCCCATATCGGCCTCATAATGTCTATTCCCATACTACGTCCTGTCTGCGCATGCGCGGAATGATGATATTCCTAACACCCATCCACCCAGGCGGATGCGCCCTCACGTATGCATCACACTGATACCTCACTCGACTCAATCAGACCATTAGTGGCCCACCTAGAGCCCAACACGTCTATTTCTAACCCTTTTCCCACAATTCTCTGTCTGCGCATGCGCAGAATGTTGAACACGGACAACACACTAGACCAGGCAGATGCTCCCTTACGTATCCTTCACAACGATACCTCACTCGACTCCATCGGCCCATTAGGGGCTCACCTAGATCCCAAAATGTCTATTTCCATACCCTTTTCCCCACAATTCCGTGTCTGCGCATGCGCAGAATCTCGAACACAGACGAAACACTGCTTTACATTGTTACCTCACTCAACTCCATTGAACCATCAGTGGTCCACCTAGACCCCAAACCGTCTATTTCCATACACGTTGTCTACTGCGCATGCGCAGAATGACGTCAGTTCCACGTCATGCTAGTTCAAGTAGATGCCCCCTCACGTATCCTTCACAACGATACCTCACTCGACCCCATCGGGCGACTAGGGGCCCGAATAGACCCCAGAATGTCCATTCCAATGTTCTTTTCCCACAATTTTCCGCCTGCGCATGCGCAGAATGTTGAAAACGGACTAGTCCGGGTGGATGCTCCTTTACGAATGCTTCACATTGAGACCTCATACGACTTCATCGGACCATTACCGTTCACCGTTGTACAAACGTATTATATAAAATTCACAATCTTTGTTAACTTTCTTCTTTTATGTAAAAAAGGTGTATGTGTGTTTGTACTGTGATGTGTTGTATTGTGGTATATTCCACTGTACTGTATGGTATGGTATTGTTTAGAATTGTATTGTTTTGTAATGTATTGAGTTGTAATATGTTGAATTGTAATATATTGTATTGTAATGTATGGTATTATTTTGTATTTTATTGTATTGTATCGTATCATATAGTCTTGTTCTGTCTCGTATTGTTTCTTTGTATTGTGATTTGTGGTGTTAATTTCTAAAAAACAGAAGAAAAATGTTCACATCTGCGATTTCCGATCCTTGTAGCTTCTGACCGGTGTTGGTAATTTGCTGAGAATTTACTGCAACAAAGCAAGAATGGCAAGATATTTAACATACATGGAGACTATGTACCACATAATTTATTTGTTTCACTGTCAGATATGTTATATTGCTGATTAATTTTCGAACACTGGTACCTGGGTTCCACAAAATGCACACACCTCCATCGCGAGGACAATGCGCATCTATTAGCTTGTCAATGTGTTCATATTTCGCCGGACTAATACGTAAAATAAATTCAAGTTTCCAATAATGAACCAAAAGCTTGTGTAAGTAACAGTTTTGCAGGAAGTAACAGTAACGACTGGAAAACAGAGAAAAACTAATTAATAGCTTGTGTAGCTCAATGGAAATGTGGGATCTTACTGTTTTCCGGCCGAAAACGAAAGTAAAATGACCCCACACCTCACCTTTACTTTGACAGCATATAGTCACTCGTCTAAAATGGAAGAAAACAAAGCCTTACTATTAAAAAGGGTTGTATGATTCGAGCTAAAATGCAACGTGGCGCGTTTTATCAGGAGACATTCATCAGGATGTCTCCAGAATGTTAGATCTCACAGTTCCATTGAGCTACACAAGTGATTAATTATTATGTCTCCCCCAACATAGTTGGGGGGGGGCGGAGACATCTAGTGTTTGTGCTGTCTGTCTGGATGTCTGTCTGGATGTCTGGATGGATGTCTGTCCGTCCCCTTGCCTTGTCTGCAAGATATCTTGAGAACTACTGGACGGAAATTCACCAAACTTGGATGGAAGCTTCATTGGGATAGCCCCCTCATTTGATTAGGTTTTGGTGTATGTGGGTTCATTCATCCGTGTCCGGTGTCCGTCCGTCTGTCCATCTACTTGTACATGTATATACAGGGCTTGTCTGCAAGATATCTGGAGAACTACTGGACAGAATTTCACCAAACTTGGATGGGAGCTTCATTGGGATAGCCCCCTCATTTGACTAGGTTTTGGTGTGTGTGCATGCGTTCGTCCGGTGTCCGTCCGTCCGTCCATCTGCTTGTACATGTATATACAGGCTTTGTCTGCAAGATATCTTGAGAACTATTGGATGGAATTTCACCAAACTTGGATGGAAGCTTCATTGGGATAGCCCCGTCATTTGATTAGGTTTTGGTGTGTGTGTGTGCATTCATGCGTGTCCGGTGTCCGTCCGTCCGTCCATCTACTTGTACATGTATATACAGGCCTTGTCTGCAAAATATCTTGATAACAACTGGGCGGAATTTCACCAAACTTGGATGGAAGCTTCATTGGGATAGCCCCCTCATTTGGTTAGGTTTTGGTGTATGTGCGTGCATTCATCCGTGTCCGGTGTCCGTCCGTCCGTCCATCTACTTGTACATGTATATACAGGGCTTGTCTGCAAGATATCTGGAGAACTACTGGACGGAATTTCACCACACTTGGATGGAAGCTTCAGTGGGATAGCCCCCCTCATTTGATTATGTTTTGGTGTGTGTGCGTGCATTCGTTCATGTCCGGTGTCCGTCCGTCCGTCCATCTACTTGTACATGTATATACAGGCCTTGTCTGCAAGATATCTTGAGAACTACTGGATGGAATTTCACCAAACTTGGATGGAAGCTTCATTGGGATAGCCCCCTCATTTGATTAGATTGTGGTGTGTGTGCGTGTGTTCATCCGTGTCCGGTGTCCGTCCGTCCGTCCATCTACTTGTACATGTATATGCAGGCCTTGTTTGCAAGATATCTCGAGAACTACTGGATGGAATTTCACCAAACTTGGATGGAAGCTTCATTGGGATAGCCTCCTCATTTGATCAGGTTTTGGTGTATGTGTGCATGCATTCATCCATGTCCGGTGGCCGTCCGTCAGCCCATCTACTTGTACATGTATATACAGGCCGTGTCTGCAAGATATCTGGAGAACTACTTGACGGAAGTTCACCAAACTTGGATGGAAGCTTTATTGGGATAGTCCTCTCATCTGATTAGGTTTTGGATTGTGTGTGCGTTTGTCCATGTTCGGTGTCCGTCCGTCCGTCCATGTACTTGTAGATGTATATGTATATACAGGCCCTTTCTGCAAGATATCTGAAGAACTTCTGGACAGAATTTCACCAAACTTGGATGGAAGGTTCATTGAAATAGCCCCCTCATTTGATTAGGTTTGCGTGTGTGTATGCATTTATCCATGTCCATCGTCCGTCCGTCCGTCCATCTAATTGTTCATGTATATACAGACCTTGTCTGCAAGATATCTGGATAACTACTCGACGGAATTTCACCAAACTTGGATGGAAGCTTCATTGGGATAGCCCCTCGTCTGATTAGGTTTTGGGGTGTGTGTGCGAGCGTTCGTTCGTGTCCATCCGTCCGTCCATCTACTTGTACATGTATATACAAGCCCTGTCTGCAAGATATCTGGAGAACTACTGGACGGAATTTCGCCAAACTTGGGTGGAAGCTTCATTGCAATGGGCTCATCTGATTAGGTTTCGGTATGCATGCATGCGTTCGTCTGGGTATGTTGTCTGTGTGCCTGTCCATCTACTTATGCATGTACAGACAGGCCTTGTCCGTAAGATATCTGGAGAACTACTGGACGGAATTTCCCGGAACTTGGATGGAAGCTTCATCATGATGGCCTCTCGTGAACTTCATCAGACTTGGATGGAATCTTTATTGGAATGGCCTCCGCATCTTATTATGTTTTGGTGTGCGCGCGTGTTTGATGTTCATCCGTCTGTCTACTTGTACATATATAGACAGGCCTTGTCTGTAAAATATCTGAAGAACTACTGGATGGAATTTCCCCGAACTTGGATGGCAGCTTTATCGTGATGGCCTTCTCGTCTGATTAGGTTTTGGTTTGTCTGCGTGCATCCATCTGCCTCTGATGTCCAGCTTTGCTACATGTATGTACAGGACTACTCTTGTATACAAGATATGTGGAGAACTACTCGATGAAATTTCACCAAATTTGGATGGAAGCTTCATTGAAATGGCTTTATGATCTAATTAGGTTTTGGTGTGAGCTAGTGCTTGCGTGGGTCCATACAAAATGTGCTTATCTGTCTTTCCAATTTTTGTTCACTCCATATCTCGGAAACTACTGAAGGCCGCAGATGCATGAAACTTCTATACGGTACAGGATGTATACTATAGATGTGGCTCTTGTATGTTTTGCATCTTTCCTATAATGTGATCAGTTTCGAAATAATTAATGCTTCACAATTACATGTATTTCACATTGGTTGGACGCTGTAGATGTCGGCAATCCTCTCATTGCTATATAAATCCCGACTTCTCACTCGGTTACTGCAACAATGAAAATTGCCTCTTTGCAATTAATATTTTTAGATGCGCAGCTTTGTTTATGATACTAATTGCTACATTCATTTTATAGCCCTTTACCTTAAATTATGTGCCCACTCAAGGCAAGGTGGGAGGTTGGGGGAGACGTTTGTTTTTGCTTAAAAAAACAACCAGTATAGGCTTCATGCCGGAGCGGCAACTCAAGTGTCAAA
>JAVTVY010031729.1:0-11807 GCA_036873755.1 Hanleya hanleyi
TGCGTTCGTCCGGTGTTCGTCCATCCGTACATCTGCTTGTACATGTATATACAGGCCTTGTCTGCAAGATATCTTGAGAACTATTGGATGGAATTTCACCATACTTGGATGGAAGCTTCATTGGGATAGCTCCCACATTTGATCAGGTTTTGGTGTATGTGTGCATGCATTCATCCGTGTCCGGTGTCCGTCCATCTGTTCATCTACTTGTACATGAAAATACAATGAAAATCGCTTCTTTGTAATTAATATTTTTAGATACGCAGCTTTGTTTAAGATACTTATTGCTACATTAATTTTATAGCACTTTCCCTTAAATTATGTGCCCATTCAAGGCAAGGTGGAAGGTTGGGGGAGACGTATGTTTTTGCTCAAAAAAAACAACCAGCATAGGCTTCATGCCGGAGCGGCAACTCAAGGGTCAAAGCGGAACCTCTAGTTGAAGTTTATTTGACCTTCATAGTCACGTGATTCCGGAGATTTCTCTACCGAAAAATAACCAACCTGTAACCATCTGGGTCATCTACACGCGGTAAGACTGACCCTGGGATCGTGTATATCCATTTTCAGCCTACTTTCGGCAACTACACTAGGGAATTCCTCCAAAATCAAAACCACGTGATGGCGTCAGCCAATCAACTAAACTCTACCGACGTAACCCCAATATAACTATTAAATGTTAAACAGTAGATAAATAGTAGATAAGATCAGGTGAGTATTTCCTGTAAAATATTGAATTCTATATATATTAACTCAACTGTGTGAACTTGGCAAAAATATATCTATAAGCATTTCAACTGAGAGAAGCATTTTTCGTCATGGAGCCCACTTACACTCATATAGTCTAAGGTTATATATTAGAAAATTTCGACCAGCTGATTATTATTTTTCTTGGTCGCTTCGACAACCTGAATGCAGATTTATATCATGGACTATGACAAGGGGCAGGATACACCCAAGTCTAATGAACAAACAACAAACAATTAACAAATGGAGATCGATTAGATGAAATAAAATAGGAGAAGTATTAATGATATTTAAACTAAAATAATATTTTTTAAACACATAAAGAAATAACCAGAAAAATAGGAAATTTTACACGAAAAATAATATAGTTAACTAAATTGTCAATAAATTCCAAATATATTAAGAAAAAGTATTTAAATATTATAGTAAAAATACTAAATTCTATAAATGCAAGTACAATTGAAGGGTAAAAAGTGACTGATGTACCGTTATATATAAGTTAATAAATGCCTCGATTATATTCCCAGTTCAGTACACATTTAAAATTTCTAAAATCAGTTTTTCATATCGGATAGTGTGTTCCAAAGTCTGGCACCATAAACTGACAAGGCGTGTTGTCCATACTTCTTTGTTCTGTTACGAGACACATGCGAGGGATACTTTTCTGTAGACTCATATGGTATTCTGTTTTTAGTCGCCAGACATCGGCAGTTTTCCCCACCTCTTGCGTATCGTTTCAACACATAATTGGTCTTGTTTCCTCAGATTATAAGATAGTTCGCGGTTTATAGATAGATTCACTTGAACGACGGAGAAATGTGAGGGACGAATTTCTCCTTTTTGTTGATAGTTCGATGATGGGCACTGAATACGAAGCAAACGTATCATAGTCATATGCAAATTAAATCAAAATGAATTCCAGCGCCCTGTACTGAATACGTTCCAGTTTTGCTGTGTTTATGGCACCACAGAAATGCCACACCAGAGAATTGTAGTTTAAATGTGGAAGAATAAAGCATTTAAATATTCTGAAGTTAAAATCAAGGTCATGAGCAAGTCTTTGGGGTACATTGAGCTGAGCGTCATCTTTCTCACACAACTGCTTGACACGAAAGCTAGTTTATAAAACGACACCTAAAAGGTTTTCTAGAACTGGATGTTCTGTGCCTGACGAGATGGTTCCTTCATTAGCATGGCTTGAAATTTGATTGGATTGGCTTCCATGTGTGTTTTTTAACGAAATCACTGCATGAAGTTTTCAGCCTCTGTATTGTCATCAGTGTAGTTGTGAATTTCACTTGGCTTTATTTCGGTAAAAAGGTCATTTATGAATATGTTAAAAATCACGGGCCCAAACATGAGGCTCTGTGGTACTCCGGTTCTGAAGATATGAGAATATACAAGCACATGCACATGTAAGACTCCATATGCACTCAACTTGGCAGTGACGAGTTCGTGTGGCAGGCAGTCAAAAGCTTTGCTCAAGTCCATGAAACATGATGAAAATCGCTGCTATATATCTATTTTTATCAAGTACTCTCTTCCAGTCCACCAGCAAGCGCAGATATAACCCGCTATAATACTCTTTATAAACAGAAACACGGGGCTCGAGGAATATTTATGCAGAGGGAAGTAACTGTTCTTGGATGATCTTTTCACGGACTTTCTTTGGAAAGAGAAGAGAGAATACTCATTGGTCTATAATTTTTCAGCAATAAGTTGTCTCCCTTTTTATGCAAGGGTAAGTTTTACATCTTCAGGAAAGTTCTTGACAGAATGTTTCATCTGATTTGTAACGGGAATTCGTTACAGGAAACCAATAACGCGCATATAACGGCGTCGCCCTGATCATCAACGCTCCGGTACAGAACTAACATTACTCATCACTAATCTTGCTCACTAACTGACTAAGTGTTGACCCCCAAAATATTGCAATAGTCCAAAGTCTGTGCTCCGCTCAAAATATTATTTCGTGCGAATAAGTAGAACAGTTTTACCTGGTTCTGTTCAAACTGACTCCTGTTGAGTTGAGTCCACATGGCAGCAGAATAGAATTGGTGAGGAGTGGTTGATAAGGCAAAAATTATGATGTCCTAGCTGTTCCATGTAGTCCAGCTTGATGCCGTGGGCAAACTTGGCCAACTACTGTAAAGTGGAGTTCCTCCCATAAAGGTAGGCTGTATAACATGGACAATAACAGTGGGACTATTTTCTTGATTGTAGCCTATAGAACAAATAACAAATATGGTCGTTCTCTCCGTTTCCCTAATCCTCGGTGCAAAAAATATTGATTGAATGGTGGGTCATTCGGCACTCGTACGCTGTATGTTTATCAAGTTTATAGCCCGGAGTACAACCTTGCAAAACCTAGTACAAACTACTTCACATCATAGTTGATCATTTTCGAACTGTAATCCTCACAGCAAATGTGATGGTAAAGTGAGCTTATCTGGGAATCATGTTTTTATTTCATGTTCTTCTTTTCTGTTCAAAGTACCAATATTTAGAGGCCAAGCTATTTTACATCTATGGCTATGGCTTGTGACTTCTTGTCAGTAAGTCGGCATCGTTTTCCACCACCTTATTAATGTTGCGTTTAATTATCAAGTTAGCCGGATTTTGAATCTATTTGAACAATCCTCAGTCTAAGGTATAATGATGAAATTCAAAATGACGGCCACGAAATAAATTCGTACCAGTTGAGGAAAGAAGAAGAAGAAGAAGAAGAAGAAGCAGAAAAAGAAGAAGAAGAAGAACAAACAAACAAAAATGCTAAGGACCTTTCATGGATGATAGTTTGAATTTGTTCCGGATGGTTTTCTTCTAGAATTGGGTGAAATCGTTCCCCTTGTATCTACATCAGTTGCAAACATTGAACTGTTATTCTAGAAAATGTACTGTAAGTTGTGAGTACCGATACCGTAAGCTGTAATTCAAAATTGGTATGTGGAGTGGGCTGGTTGGGACCATACAACCAAGCCAGAAACGGAGATGGGACTTTCGCGTGTGATCGTTGGTGGTGTTTCGGAGATGCCCGATTCAGCTGCATGCAGCACAGATTATTTTGGCAAACAACCGGAATATGATGGAACATAAGCCAGTTTCTGTGAAAAATCTTCAAGACTTCAGCGGACCCGGGGTAACCGAAACGTCTATAATTACACGAAATTGTACTTGCCATCTCATGGTTATGATGTACATGAAGCCAAACCTCTGGAGTTTTCGAAATTACGTGATATATTTATGTAAAATTTTCAGTTTTTATCTGAAATATTTGTCTTATCACCTCAAAATCTACATAAGTAACTTCAGTGACTGAAAAACTGTTTCATTCAGGTGCTTTTGCCGTCATTACACCATATAAACAAGCAAGATTATGGACGTTTATATACGTGGCAGCCATATTGGCAGCCATCTTGAATATTTCCAATCAGGAGTTGAGAGAAAAAATAGCAACATGGGTTTGTATTGTCCTGCCATATAGTAACAATAATGTTATTGCTGTTCACTTTTGATGAGCAATGCACACGGGAGTACACAACCCGGGTTAATTTGATTAAACATTACCGGTGAATCTTCGAAACTCCCAGTACACAGGTACAACAGAGTCCCCCCCTCCCCCACCCCCACACACGGTTTCAAATGCTCCCCATGGGGCCACAACTGGTTGTCCACCATGCTCTTCTCCTCTCTATATTTGGGGGCTATTCATTTTGACGCCAAAAGACCGAAGGGAAAGGTCACTGTGGCTAAATATTATGTAACAATGTCTTCTCCGTGTGAGATCGTAAATACCAATCCTGGACAGGCAGTGATTCAGATGACCGAATTCCTCCTACTCAATGTGGCGTACTATGGTGTCCTTATTGGCAGGTATATAAAGGACCGCACCTTTAGAGATAGTATATTCAAAGATAAATAAGGTCACTCAGCTCGCGTGGTTTAGTTCAAAATTGACCGCGTTATCTCCGTTGCGGCCTGAAGGTGTCTCGAAATGTTTTTTTTTGGTATTACTTACCTAGAATCAGTCAGTCAAATCTATACACGAAGCTACAGCTTAGGAATTTCAACAGCGGACTAATGTCCCTTGTGAGGCCTGGATTGTATTATCGCAAAGAAGACGAGGGCATAGACTAAGTCAGCGCGACCAGTAGTGAAATGGTTTGTGCTTCACATTTCTAATACTTTTTGAATTAAGGAACAATATTGAATGGTGTATAGAAGCATCCGCATTGTCAGTTCAGAGTTTGAAGATAAGTTCTCAAGAAAGACACACGTTTCAGGATTTTGTGTTCTTGAGATGAACTTGAGTTGCCCGCAAACTTTAATGAAGTAGCTAAAATAAGAACGTAAATGTGATGAATCTAACATAGTGACAGTTCCCTGTATCTGGTAGTGTGTTCCCATAAACTTTTTTCCTATTTCACAGTACAATCGAAAGAATTGCCTGGGGTTTTTTAACCTCTATAGCCAGAAGACTTTTTTATATCTTATCCATGCAGATTCAGTCAATCAAACCGAACTGGTACAGGAAATGGAACTACAGGTATCCTTACTGAAATGAAAACGGCTGCGAGAGATTGTGTGATACGCATTCATTTCAAATGATAGAAGATTTGGTCCTTTTGAATCGTGTCGAATAGGACAATCCCGAGATGGAATTCACTAACCGAAAAAGGTGCGAAACGACGCCATTGCATATGCGACATTAGGCAGCGAATCATTTCTTAACATTGGCAAAGGTGTATTATTTTATTCGCGGAGTTTCATGGGCGATGACTTCTGTTTGCAAATGCCTCTTCAACTCATAGACAATAACATCTTCAAAGTTGTTTGGATTTTCAGTATTTTAAGAACCCCAATGACAGTTTTCCCCATTTTTGTGATATAGCCAGTGTTAGAGCATTGCCCGGTGCCTAACTTTGACCCGGCGTCACGCGGGCAATGACGTCGTTTCGCGCCTTTCATGGCTTTAGTTCTATCTCGGAACTGTGCTGTTGAAATATTGGCTTGATAGGATCCTGCAGGATGGTTGTTCTGAACAATCCTGTAGAATTAAGAAAATTTCCTAGGATTTCATGTCTATCTCTGGAGTGAGTATGTTCTAGGACGCTTTCAATCCCATATTTAGGAACACGACTAACATAATAGTATACATGCAACTTGCAACTTTGGCCTCATGATATTATCTTAGCTCTATCCTTTGGCGAGTGCACGTGCACCAAACATGACTGAGTGTAGCGTAATCAATGTCTAATACTAGTCCTTGAAAATATGGCCAGTGTAATGATTTTTTTTCTATAGATTTAAATAATAAAATTCAAAATATCTATTATCTCAAGATTCTCATTTCCAGCCGTCTCAGAAATATTGTATCAGGCAGGTTCGATCAAAATACGGAACCAACCTTATTTCTAATCTAATTCACCTAAAGTTTATCTAGTCTGCCGATGATAATATTTCAAAGGAGTGGTACAGACTGTCCTTAGAAGGGACATTTGTAAGAAAGAGAACACTTGCATTACCAGCATGTCTGTTCACATAGTGCTGGTTCTGTGTTCACTGGTATCTTTATCTCTCGCAAACGGTTCGTATTTTCTCCATATAAGGTTGAGATTTCAAGGTTTTCCATACTCAGTCCTGGTATTTTTGACATAATTCTTCGAATGTCGCGATATTTGTTCAGTGACTTGACCGTCATTTTTTATCTTATTTATCTATTATATGTCTCACATAACAGAACGTAACAAGTTTTATGTATTTAAAAATTAGAGGTCGGAGAAAGTGTAAAAAGATATACCGTACACGCCATGGCAACAGATGCAATATCTCTCTCGTTCTTTCATAGATTGTCAGACAATCCACGGAGGGACGTGCCATGGCCTCTTCTTCGATGGCTGTAAATCTGGTGAAAAATATACAATCAGTGGTTGTGGTTTCTTGAGACAATGTTGTTATTCGGATCGCCCTAAAACAACGATAGCTCCCTCAACAGGTATGAGTGTTCCATAAATCCATTTACTCTTTCACAACGTATGCTCGATCTTTCAGACAGCTGTTTTCTTCTGTGTCACACGAGATATCACACCAACTATTAAATGTGCATTTATCACTGTAGCAACGAAGATTTCCCTGACTGCCTACTGGCTAAAGGCATCTTAGATTGGACGTGAAATGGTCAGGATTCCCATTCACTACATGCTTTGTACACTGGCATCATACGTTTGTTTGGTTCTACGAATAGTGAAAGCAGAGCTTATTCCATATACAATAAATTCCCTCTGGTCAGTTGAGCAGTGAACAAAAATGTACGCACAGATTCTGGAGTGCAGTAAACACGAATAAAGGCCGAAAACGAAATCCTCCATGGCTATGATTTGGGTATCTGTGGCCCGGCAACCCTGACCATATGGTTAAAAGGGTGATGGTCTGTCATATAGAGTGTTGCATATTTTCACCTGCTTCACACCCACTCGTTTAATTATTTACCAGATTCGGATCTTATACTATACCATGTCATTGAAGATTCTTTGATAAACTTGATAAAATTTGGTAAAGCTTTGCTTGGGTAAAGGAAATCCCGTTTCAGGTACCGATATACGTATATCTATTTAACCGGCGCTCGCTAAATTTACTAGAATAAAATAGTTATTACTTGTATTATATTTTGAATGTATTTTTCTGAAGGCAACGGTTCATGCGGTGTAAGTTCGGTGACCCGCGTGGCCTCATTCAGAGTTGTAGGAGGTAAACCAGCAGTTGTCGGTCAGTTTCCTTGGCAGGTGAGAAAATGGACAAATTTCATAAGTGGATAGTGCCGGCATACGCTGTCTTACCACATATAGAACGATTTACATTGAAGTTAGAGACATTTTGCTTTTTTCTGAGATAATTGCTGGGGTTTTGTCGAAGGAAAACCAAATCATGCCAACTGGAACCCCAAAACCCAGCAAGAAACAAATATTTTCATGTGAAGCACTGCGGTTGAACACCAACTGATCTGTCAGAGTTGTTGGATTATGGTTCGTCCAGTTTTCGCCGTGTGTGCGCCGTGTGCAAAACGAAGACTGAGGTCCGGTGAATGAAACAATATTTGTTATCACCTCTCCTTCTCAATATGGAGATTTGAATTAGCCAGTGTGTCATTTTGTTTAAAGTGTCTTTTTTTTGCCGTACATGGAAGTCTGTACAATACAGTTGTTTATTTCTCGGAAATTATTCAACACGGAGAAATTTTGTATGATTTTTCTGTACCAAGTAGGATATATTTTTGCTTTTAATTAAAAAAACGAGGCACCAAATTCAAATGGCTGGTGAACTTGACTTGATCGAGACACAAGAAATCCCAAATGGGAACCTGAATGTAACAAGTGCAGAATAACCAATCACTTCACAATTACTTCATTTGCCTCGAAATATCCTTCACTTATAACTACATTTTTGCGTCTATGAACAAACTGATCAGTGTTACATGAGGTCAGTCGTGTTACCCGATTGTCATTCGTGTTACGGGTGCAAGAATCGTATAGAAAATCTTTTCTAAATTGTCCCATATTTTGATAAAGAAATAAACTCGATAAGTAGAAAGTGACCATCAAGAATAAATAGGTTTATTATATATAATCTACATGAATGGTTGATACTTTGGACAGCTTGTTAGTATGATTAGGAAATTAAAAACAAACTTGTTTTCTTAACTTTAATATTTGATCATCATTATTCATAGTTATTTATACACAATAGATTGTCTAGCATGACTCAGGGGCCTCGGAGCGGGGGAGGGGGCACTTTTTGGGACCGCAATGTGAAGTCCTATCTTAGATAGCATCAGTCCAACATTTAACATGGCCCCACTGACCATTCGCGTGTAACACCAGTGACATGATTGAAGATACCTCCCCGTGAAAGTGTTTTGAAAAGTTTATTATTCCGAATGTTTGCATTTATTGTACGCGTTATAAAGAGTTTTGTCAGTGTTGATATCATATTCTGTAGTCTTTGGTGATATTGATGTTGATATATTTCCCCAAGTGAAAATGTCCCAAGTTAAACTACTATAAATATTTCCGGTGAAGGTGCACTGTATCTTTAGCTCTAGCCAGCCTGGCCTTCTGATTCTCTACGTACATGTGAATGTAGGCATACATGTAAGTAGTATACAAAGAGTGATCTGAGCCTCTTTTCCCCCGGATGTAACTATGACGTCACAACTTGATGGTTTGTAACGAGGCTTTTGATTGGTTGAGCTGTAAGTGTGAGGATGAATTTGATTGGTTGAGGTGTCGGCCATGTTGTAAAGCAAGATGGCGGCTGTCGGCCATGTTGTAAAGCAAGATGGCGGCGTGGTTCGGGGATGTTCGGGCATGTTCGGGTTGTCGGCCATGTTGTAAAGCAAGATGGCGGCTGTCGGCCCTGTTGTAAAGCAAGATGGCGGCTGTCGGCCATGTTGTAAAGCAAGATGGCGGCGTGGTTCGGGCATGTTCGGGCATGTTCGGGCAAAAAAAAGTTCCGGCAAAAAAAAAATAAAAAAAAAATGTATTCATGCGCGGTGATGCGGTTTGGCCGTGGTTTTGGCGGTGATTCGGTCTCGGGAAAAAGCTTCCGCGGAGAAAAAGTAGTCCCTAGATAAAATGGTCCGATGGGGTCGAGTGAGGTATCAAAGTGAAGGTTAGGTGAAGGAGCATCTAATGGGCTGGGTGTGGGGTTGAAATATCGTCATTCTGCGCATGCGCGGCGGCCGAAGGGTATGAAAATAGCCTTTTTGGAGCTAGGGGAGCCCCT
Source organism: Hanleya hanleyi (assembly GCA_036873755.1). NCBI lineage: Eukaryota > Metazoa > Mollusca > Polyplacophora > Lepidopleurida > Hanleyidae > Hanleya > Hanleya hanleyi. The sequence goes on from JAVTVY010031729.1 coordinate 9,529, forward strand.
AAGGGTCCGATGGGGTCGAGTGAGGTATCAAATTGAAGGTTAGGTGAAGGGGCATCTGATGGGCTGGGCGCGGGGTTGAACTATCGGCATTCTGCGCATGCGCGGAGGCCAAAGGGTATGAAAATAGCCTTTTTGGAGCTAGGAGATTGACTACTGGTCCAGTGGGGTCGAGTGAGGTATCGATGTGAAGCATTCGTGAAGGGGCATCTGATGGGCTGGGTGTGGGGTTGAAATATCGGCATTCTGCGCATGCGCGGTGGCCCAAGGGTATGGAAATAGCGGTTTTGGAGCTAGGGGAGTCCCTAATGGGCCAATGGAGTCGTATGAGGTATCAAAGTGAAGCATTCGTGAAGGGGCATCTGATGGACTGGGCGTGGGGTTGAAATATCGGCATTCTGCGCATGCGTGGTGACCCAAGGGTATGGAAATAGACGTGTTAAGGCGTGACGACGGGCGTTGACAGGCGTTACTGCATTTCTGTGTATTGGTGGCAATTCCATGAAAATCAGAGCTTCTGAGCTAGTTCACCAGGGCGTTGAAGCGTTAAGCTAAGCGTTGATAGGCATTACTGTCTATAAAAGCAAGTGTATTCCCAAAACACGCACAGTCGACGTTCAACCGTCAACATGGCTTATACTTGCTCTAAGTGCGAACGCACGTTCATCAGACGTTATGATATGATGCGACACGAGAAAAATATACATGGGATTGAAGACGCCGAGGCACAAAAACCCGATACAGGGACTGATGAGAGTCCATGGACTGATACCAAAACAGAGATTGCTGAGAGTCTATCTAGTGATACGGAGAGCTTGACCTCAGATAGTCAGCCTACGTCCGGGGAAAGTGAGATCATCAGAATAGTACGTATCACGGACTATACCCGTAGAGCTACATCTGGTCTATAAAACACGTCCCTCTGGATCCCACACCTTCATTTCTACAGAGCCATGGCGGAGACCCAGCCCCATGCGACTCGCATTTTACAGTATGCCACCTTGGTGAATTCATTCACGGGTTACCGAGCAGTGGTCCGGTCCATGTTTGCAGATGGCGACGACAACGAGGGACGACGCCAGATCCTGAACGAGTTCACAGAAGCGGTCCTTCACAGAGTGCACTCGATGGAGAGGCGTGCCATCACTCACCATTACTGGACTATGACAGCCATCCTTGATGCTCGGGCTATGGACCACGAGCGCTCACGCCGCAACCAGCACCGGCTGGTTGGCCTCATACTAGTCTGTGCCCTATTCACCCTGGCGCTGTGGTATTGACACTATAAATACCAGGGTCAGACCGAGTGTGTGTCATTCACCGTTCGACATTTGGACCAAGCATGTCATCCGTCCTACGAGCCATCCTCCCCCTTACACCTTACCAGGTGGGATTATACGTTTATGAAGATTATGTGACTCTGGTGGAAGATAGTGGCGGGGATTGGAGGGCGTCCCCTGACACTTTATCGAATACGGTGACACTACAGCGTGATGGGTGGACTAAGTTTAAACGGGTGTTGAGCGGAGAGTTAGACGGACACCTGATCCACCTGGACAAGGCCAACTACGTATACCATGCTGCGCTCTACCCACGGGTGGGACGCTACCAAGAGCCGGCTCGAAGTTTCCTCCTAACTCCCTCTCTGTGGTCAGCCTTGGAGAAAATAGGCCCTCTGGTGGACCAGTTATTTATACCCGACGATCGATCACCCCACCAATTGGCATGGGCTCATGCTATCGAACACACACTAGATGAACCTAATGAAAAAAAAGCGGATGGAGAAAATACTATATGTATAGAATGCGCAGAGGCTGGAATGACAGTGTCACCTCATGAAGCCACCCACACACACATGACGGGCCAGAACGATGAAGAAGAAGAAAAAATCCGTGATGAAGCCGCGGGGCCAATGGCTGAACCCCATGAACACCTACATGAACCCGACGACGATGCCATTGATTACCCCGCTACACTCAGTCAGCCCAATGACATGACCACCTGATCCTTTGATCTCACGGGGTTCTCCCTATAAATACGAGAGACAGTGAAATCTGGTACCATTCACGTACTGACCATGACGGAGCATATAGTACTGGCGTATTTCAGCTTGACCCCCGGGGTTTTCCTGCACGTGTATGCGGATAAGGTCGATATCATGGAGGAGGTGGTGGGAGACACGGACCCTACACAACCGTGCCCGGCTCACATTCGTCTGTCCCGGGAGGGCTGGACCAAATTCAAACGGGTGTTGTCTGGTGAACTGGACGGCGACCTCATCC
>JAVTVY010031730.1:0-125448 GCA_036873755.1 Hanleya hanleyi
GAGAAAGCGAGAAAAATGACGGCTGGTAATAGCCTTCTTCTTTAGTTTCCGTCTAGCCATATTGTCTGTGGGTACTGAATATCTCTCCGTGGCTTTGTGCCGTGTAAAGAGATGGCCGGGCATTGGCAAATGTATAGGCTATATACCTAGCAGGTGTTCTCTGATAGGACAGAAATGTTTCTGGTGTGCGCTGATTGGTCCACTCTTTGGTGAATCTCATTGGATAATTTTGGCGCTCACACAGGGCTGCATTGTTTGCTGCAATCCCTCTTTTTGCTCAAGCTCCGGTCAGTTTACCCATCAGTGGGGCACAGCCAGTGCATAGGCTGATTGAGACAGAGATAAATATATTTTCTCGATTTGGCGAGCCTGTATTAAAAGCGCAGCTGTCTGTTCAGTACAGTGTAGGCGAATTAGTGTATATCGCACCTCTCAGAATGTATTAAAATAAACATGTATAATGTGGTATTCAGACTGACACAGTATAATTAACTTGTATGTCAGACTCATACTGCATTAGCTGCATTGATTTCTAACGTCCTTCTGTGCACAAGATTATATTCTTTGTGTTTGAGAAAACGAGAAATTTGACAGCTGGTTTTTGCTTTTTTCTCCAGTTTCCGTCTAGCCATATTGTCTATGGGTATAGTGAATATCTCTCCGTGGCTTTGTGCCGTGTAAAGAGATGATATTATATGGGCAATATGGCGCAAGAACAAAGTACCTGCTGGTTTGTTTAGCACATGCAGATAAACCATATGCAGATAAACCATATGACAATGGAGGCCGAGGTCTCTTATCAAGACAACGGTATATGCGGCTTTAGATATCTGCTGGTTTGTATAGCACATACAGATATACAGGAAATATGACAATGGAGGCAAGTCTAGCAGGACAGTAATAATTGTCTTCTGTTTTGACTGGAGGTATAGTTCACCACGGGCAATCATGGTCGGGTCTGGGTAATTCCACAGAAATTACTACAAGGATCAAAGAAGACCAAAGGTCAACTTCGATACACGTGTTGAAGTCATATAGTATAATAAATACTGGTCCTAGGGGGCCACACCTGCAATAACACTGGTGAAAACCCAGAAAGCAAAAACCAGCTGTCAAATTTCTCGTTTTCTCAAACACAAAGAATATAATTTTGTGTACAGAAGGACGTTAGAAATCAATGCAGCTAATGCAGTATGAGTCTGACATACAAGTTAATTATACTGTGTCAGTTTTCGGCATGTTTGTTTGTGATCCAGTATTTCTTTAAGATCCCTTTCAGCCATTTCGTGTATGGATTGAAAGTCGTTATGACGCATACGTCGTTTCAGTACAGACTTATTCTGTATGCCCTCGTTCCTCTTGAGGTATTTGTTTCTGTCGGTAATTTCCGAGGTAAAGTATCCTCTCATTTTAAGCTTTTGCTTGAAGTATTCTGACTAGTCTATGTAGTCTGCAGTATTATTGCAGTTTCGTATACATATCTTTCAGTTCTCCCGTAATGTGCTGATTTGCTGTATAGGTATTTGTAGGTTTCAGTTGGCTTTGTTTAGCATTTCACATCAAGTATTGAGTCAGTCGAACATCTTTTCCCCTTGAAAACGGCAACGTCTAGATAATTGACCTCGTTTTCAGATATTTCATACGTGAATTTCAATGGAGTATGTGCGTTATTAGCCATCTCAAAGAAACTCTAAGCTACGGCTTTATTTGCCTGTAGCAGTATGAAGCCATCATCCCGAAAAGTTTGTGTAATATAATCATTTCTTTGTGTGGGAATGTGGCAATTAGCTGATTGATATGCTTATATATCGCTATATCGCACAGTTCCGGGAAAGGGATTGCTCCCCGTGGTGCTTATTCAGTTAGCTTTGTTTAGGATTTCACATCAAGTATTGTGTCAGTCAAATATCTCTTCACCTTGAAAACGGCAACGTCTAGATAATTCGCCTCGTTTTCAGATATTTCATACGTGAATTTCAATAGAGGATGTGCGTTATTAGCCATCTCAAAGAAACTCTAAGCTACGGCTTTATTTGCCTGTAGCAGTATGAAGCCATCATCCCGAAAAGTTTGTGTAATATAATCATTTCTTTGTGTGGGAATGTGGCAATTAGCTGATTGATATGCTTATATATCGCTATATCGCACAGTTCCGGGGAAGGGACTGCTCCCCGTGGTGCTTATTCAGTTAGCTTTGTTTAGGATTTCACATCAAGTATTGAGTCAGTCAAATATCTCTTCCCCTTTAAAACCGCAACGTCTAGATAATTCGCCTCGTTTTCAGATATTTCATACGTGAATTTCAATAGAGGATGTGCGTTATTAGCCATATCAAAGAAACTCTAAGCTACGGCTTTATTTGCCTGTAGCAGTATGAAGCCATCATCCCGAAAAGTTTGTGTAATATAATCATTTCTTTGTGTGGGAATGTGGCAATTAGCTGATTGATATGCTTGTATATCGCTATATCGCACAGTTCCAGGGAAGGGACTGCTCCCCGTGATGCTCCGACAATATGTCTGAAGTGTTAGTCCTGAAACCTGGATTCATACTTTTCAAGAATCAATCGTGCTATTTCAAGCAACAGATCGATGGGAGGTTTTTGGATATATAATCCATGTTTTCGTGCTTCTAGGATTTCATTGAATCCGAGGTTCGTGTATAACGAGGTAATGTCATACGTAATAAGTAACGTATCAGTTGGTATCCGACGTTGTACAATCTCATTGATGAATACTGAAGTATCGGCTGAGTAGGTTTCTCGTTCCCACACTATGGGGATAAGAAGAAATCCAGGTAGCGCCCTAGTTTTTCAGTAGGGGCCCCGCATTGAGGTAGCTCAGGTTTTACAGGATCAAGTTTTTTAATAGCCTCTTCTACCTTATGTATTATTGGTAGGAGATATGGTGTAGGCTTCCTGGTCGAAACTTTCAGCAGAAAATTCAAAGTCTCTGACTAAGAACTCCACTAGCATTCAACCTAGCGACTGTCTGTAGTACCGTACCATTTTCATGGTGTTTTCCATATTCATGGATTTTATGTCGGTATAATGTATACCATCGTACAGCTGTCTTTGCGCTTCCACTATGTAGTCCTTTTTATAAGAATTACGGTGGTATTGTTTTTATCAGCTCGTCCTTCTGTGCACAAGATTATATTCTTTGTGTTTGAGAAAGCGAGAAAAATGACGGCTGGTAATAGCCTTCTTCTTTAGTTTCCGTCTAGCCATATTGTCTATGGGTACTGAATATCTCTCCGTGGCTTTGTGCCGTGTAAAGAGATGGCCGGGCATTGGCAAATGTATAGGCTATATACCTAGCAGGTGTTCTCTGATAGGACAGAAATGTGTCTGGTGTGCACTGATTGGTCCACTCTTTGGTGAATCTCATTGGATAATTTTGGCGCTCACACAGGGCTGCATTGTTTGCTGCAATCCCCTCTTTTTGCTCAAGCTCCGGTCAGTTTACCCATCAGTGTGGCACAGCCAGTGTATAGGCTGATTGAGACAGAGATAAATATATTTTCTCGATTTGGCGAGCCTGTATTAAAAGCGCAGCTGTCTGTTCAGTACAGTGTAGGCGAATTAGTGTATATCGCACCTCTCAGAATGTATTAAAATAAACATGTATAATGTGGTATTCAGACTGACACAGTATAATTAACTTGTATGTCAGACTCATACTGCATTAGCTGCATTGATTTCTAACGTCCTTCTGTGCACAAGATTATATTCTTTGTGTTTGAGAAAACGAGAAATTTGACAGCTGGTTTTTGCTTTCTTCTCCAGTTTCCGTCTAGCCATATTGTCTATGGGTATAGTGAATATCTCTCCGTGGCTTTGTGCCGTGTAAAGAGATGATATTATATGGGCAATATGGCGCAAGAACAAAGTCTAGCAGGACAGTAATAATTGTCTTCTGTTTTGACTGGAGGTATAGTTCACCACGGGCAATCATGGTCGGGTCTGGGTAATTCCACAGAAATTACTACAAGGATCAAAGAAGACCAAAGGTCAACTTCGATACACGTGTTGAAGTCATATAGTATAATAAACACTGGTCCTAGGGGGCCACACCTGCACTAACACTGGTGAAAACCCAGACTCCTTATAATAAATACTGGTCCTAGGGGCCACACCTGCAATAACACTGGTGAAAACCCAGACTCCCAACCATGAAAACAAAACGGGCAAGTAGGAGTCTGGGTTTTCACCAGTGTTATTGCAGGTGTGGCCCCCTAGGACCAGTATTTATTATACTATACCTCGAGGACTCTGATGTTGATAACAGTGATGAAGACTAGACTACTGATCCATGGTGTGAATGTTTTGGCACAATCACATACATTCATGGCTACAAATATGCATGAGTAAAACATAGTACATAAACATGCCACAGTAGCGTGGTGAAATTTGGGTTATACATAAATTTCACTTTTTGGACGCTTGTTGGAACTAGGGTAGGGGAAGGACAATTCCTATAACTCTGGTAAAAACTTGTAAAATGTTCATAAATGTTTTCCTCATACAACATGTGCATGTTGTAGGCTACTGCGGTTCAGTAGCACTCCCCAGGGAACTTGTATGACAATATTATAAATTAAAATGTACTGAAAATCACATGATCAACAACATTTTGATAGGCCCTATTGTTCGCCCCTTTCTGCCATAAAACAAATTCTACCTTCAGGAATGACAGAAATGATTATTCGGATGGTATAAATAAAGCATTTCAGACATGTATTTGTGGTTTGTAGTTCATTCTAGCCCCATGTGGAAACAGCAATTGCATCATTAGTGAATGTTTCCGAGTTTGCCTTTTCGCTTTCATTATGCGGAGGGTGGGTACATTCCAGAGATGAAAACTACCAATAAGCTGCCAGTCTGCAATGGTTATCACATCAAAATATGATCTATATATATACACCAATTAAAAAATCATAACTAGGATTGGTTTCCTTAGATGGTACCGACAAGTGGAATTTCTGGTCTGGGCCCATGGACTATAACGTGTCAGTATGACGGTAAGTGAGATATATATTAAATTACATCGTTTGATACAGCATTATCCAGATACGGTTTGTTGAAGTTTCAGCTCTATTCGCGACGATGAGCCAGATAGTGGGGCCAACCGGTGGTCTCTGCGAAAACACAAACACATTTTCTAGATTCTGCCGAAAATGGGCGGTTGGGTAACTTTAGGGCAAATTTCGACATACAAGTCGGGTGAACATGGTCATATTTGATATTGCTGAATGCCCAATGGATGTCGTCAGTTTTCTGGATGCATGAATATAACCTACCTATTGAAATAAAGATATCAGCCAGATAATTCTAGGGATATGTTTCATAGATTTAATCAATTTTAACCTCATTTTGGACGAAAATATCGCGTGAGACCAAGGTAATCAAGTACATTATATGCCTTTTTCTTAAGTGTATGCTTGGACCAGTTCAGCACCTTCAATTTAGAGTCAAATATGGAGGCGCAAATATTTGGTAGTTGTACATTTGTTTCGGTGTTAGGGGCCGTGTGGTCATGTCGTTCAATATACCCACATGAACAATCACAATAAAAGCGTGGTTGGGATAAAAATCATCACAGGGGTAACTTTTGGTTATTGTGATATTTTTAGAAATATGCAGCCGGTATATTTGTCTGTGGGGTAGTATGACTTCTTGTCAGTACGGCAGCATCGTTTTTCACCACCCTTTTAATGTTGCGTTTAATTGTGGTATGTGTTTAATATGATTCAGAAATGTTAAACTCTGCTCGACTTAGGTTAAGGATTATCATCTAGCTGCTAGTGGTCAATTCTTATCCAAGAACGGCTATAAATAAAGTTGCCGCTTGCATTTGTTAATCTAGCTAGTGGTCAATTATTAACCAAGAACGGGTCTATATAAAGTTGCCACTTGCATTTGTTAACTGCAATCAGTGTCCTGTCGAAATTCTGGACATCCAGACAGAAGATGGATTCAAATTTCTGGTGATATCAGCGAGAGAACCAGACCTTCACAATCTACCATGTTGACGTCGTCTTTCGTCATATATTTATCTTCACATTATGGGCTAGGTCTCATCAATGTTTCGATACTTGATTAGAGAAAACCAGTTAATTTGCTAGAAGAAATGAATGAATGTTACATGAAATGAAAGGAATGAATTTAGGTGAGAAAGTATTGAGAGAGGAGGAAAGACAGACCCCACCAATTTTTATTCATTGTATCTATAAACTATTTTCAAACATGATGCATGACGTCAGACAAAATGCATTGAAGCAACAGAAACCCGTGCCCACCCAACCACCCGCCCATATGGATATTGTATAACACTATAGTCTTTTTTTTAATAACATATTCTTGATATTGTTATGGAACTGACGTTTCGATCGAGATACTCCCAAGTTTTTAATACAGGAGTTTTTATATATAATATATTAAAGAATGTCCGCGTGTATAATCCAAAGACCTAATTCGTATAACATTCGCATCAAAGCTAATGTGGATGGTGGATATTGAAAATATGTACCTCAGTTCGATAATTAATTCGATAAATATATCTCATTCGAACACGGATACTTGCCAGTTGTTTTTTTCATTCTTGAAGCTAGATTTACATTCTATTACACTGTGATGCTTAATTGATATTGGCAAACAAAAACAAACATTCGAATGTCTTCCTTTTGTACAAAACGTAATTGAAGAAAAATTACGAAAATGAAGATGCAATATATATGAATTTGTCAATACAATAGTTATATCACTAGCAAATGTCAGATCCGATATCAAGATTCAATAATCAGCCGCCGTCCATAAATAAATTCCGCTTCAATAATCGCAAGACTTATTTCGTGTGACAGTCCCAATGCCAATGTGTATGATGTCAGCAAGACATAATGATGTTCTTTACATAAACTCCTGACCACTGATCATTTTTCTTTTTCAGTGTATCAGTCCCGCTTTGAATGGGGTGTTCATTTGAACACTATGTGAAAACACATGATATCCAAATAACCCGCAATCTTAATAAATCAACATGTTGCTATACAGAATCTTAAGTATTTCAATTGAATTTGGTGTTCCAAGCACCCATGCTCATACGAATTATGACATCATGGTCGCATCTGGGTTACCGTGTCCGTTTACCCTAATGTTTACACCAAAAACCAGTCCATATATCTACCCCGTATTATGGTGCCACAATGTCGGGACCGCGGAAACATGAAAAGACACCCAGCCAACGCGGCGTCAAAGTCGACTTAGTCAACCAAAATTTATCTACCATTAATGTTCCCTTCAAAGCACTATGAAGTGTTCTCGGGATTGGTTGACACTCGAGTTACTGCAAGCCGGTTAGATCCTTCAAGCGACATACCCAAATAGTGGAGCAGATAGGATTTAATATTACTTAGATTCAACATCCTCGCATGTTATAGCCAAAATCAAAACTTAGCTAAAATCCAGTTGCATTGTACGGTTATGTTATCTTGCCTCCAGGTATTTGTGGATCCCTCTTCTGTCCATTTTTGCAAATATCATATCATTCTCGGAAAAAATAAGATGTGTGTATATATATGTGATTAATTAGAGCGCTATGCAAGAGTTGGGACAAATTGGCGTGTGGTGACTAAAAAGCAACCATATGACTCATCCACAAGCTTTTCTCGGCACCTCACATTCAGACCTTAGACCCGAGAATACGGTGGACTCTCAAAGGTAGCCTTAGTATCTTACACGCTGAGAAAATTCTTTGAGCACCCCATGATCACGGGACGACCCGCTGAAGTCTTGATTAATGAACACTGGAGAGGAATGTGCATTCAGTAGCTTTAGGCTAGAATGTTTATGTCGAGTTTTCATGAATCATTGACACACTCAAATATTATTAGACAGCCGAGAGATCTATACACCACATTATAAAGCGCAGGGACAAGAACGGGACATATGAAAATAAACAGATTCACTATACGACACCGGCAAATAAAATAGACAATGAAGTTATTTAGAATTGAGCTAAACAAGGGTATTTTATAAACAGTGCAACCGCCGACAAGGGGCGATCCGATATTCGTCGTTTATACGTACGGAGAACAGGAGTTATTCTTACCCAGGGGTTTAATGCCTGAGTGTTAGAAAAGCTTACTTACTACCCGGTGATATAATAATAATAATACAGGTGTGATCCAGTAATCAGCCTTTATACAAGCTGAGAACAGGAGTAATTTTTACAAAGGGGTTTAATACCTGAGGGTTTGAATATCTCACTTACTACCCTGTGGTATAATAATAATACAGGTGTCATCCCGCGATCATCGTTTATACCTACGGAAAACAGGAGTTATTCTTACCCAGGGGTTTAATGCCTGAGGGTTTGAAAATCTCACTTACTACTTGGTGGTATATTACCAGAACCAACCACGAATAGAATCCCTCAATGCTATAGCTCATTACTTTATTCTTTCATTTCCATACATTACAAATACGTAAGTACGGGTCCGTCGTATACTGATCTCCACAAGATCAAGAACGAATTTAGCAAGCTTTATATCATTCGGGTGCATAGAGGGACGAATACAACTGACACAGAAAAATATGACACATCCATCAGTAACACAGTAACAGACACACAGCGGGACGAAGTACATGATTTCCGCGTGAGGCACACAGAAATAGGCCAGTCAGAGTTGATGTGACACATGCCAGTCAGAGTTCTTTCCCCTGATTGTTGAACGTTCAGAGCAGACAGAAAACTGAGATTACACTACCACATTAAACAGAGACCCTCAAGATAGCTTTACCATATTAACATTGAACAGATTTATTGTCATATCCATGCAATACAAAATTAACTCTTGAAATAAAACATTGTTCCATCACATAACATTATTATCACTTTATCCAACATTATATATACAGAATTCTGGTTGAAAACCGGTGGTGTCAGAACTGATAATCAAAGGCGATTAGTTTAAAATATTAATCAGCCATCCTGACCGATCATCTGAGCGATAATATAACGAAGTTGATATTACTCACTCACGTAGCATTTTGGTGTCAGAAGTGGGATCCAATACTTACCTTGAATCCAGCGATACTTACTCAGTCCGGGAAATACGTCCATATCTGCACATATGTAAGGAACACATAAAAACGGGATAAATAAAGATGAACAACGGGGAATATTTTAAGAAACCAGGTCCAAGACGCAGTAGACAGGGGGATCAAATCAGACGTAGCATCAACTGAGGATGATACGAGCGAAGCTGAATTCCCAGAAATACAATTACACACAGAAAGGCAAGTGGCGCACAATATTTTGATAGGTCCACAAACACCAAATACGACAATGATGAAACACATGGGGTTAAATTCGGGAGATACAGTAGCGCTCGATGAGCTCATGGGCAGTTTTCGGAAGGAAGTAACGGGAATTGTAAACGATATTCTGCGTGGAACAATGCAAGATGTAGCCACGATGATTAAAGGGGCGGTAACGGAAGCGATCTCCAACATCAAGCTACCGCAAGATGGACTTACTTCAGTATACAATACTATCAATGAAGAAATATCGGATATTCGCGACAGACATACAGAAGCTCAGAGAAATAAAACAAGAACTGGGGAAATTACACAAGAAGCAAAGCGATCAGGAAGTCGGAAAAGGATGACCCCACCCATGACAAATGATAGCTCCAGCAGCGAAAACAACGATTCAGACGATAGTAGATCTATACACAGCAGCAAGAGGCGTGATAAATGGGGGAATACCTCGACAGTCAAGCGCGAAACGACCCTCATTTATCGAACTGGAAAACTGGATAGATTAGATAGATTTAGGGACGTGGCCAAAATCAGGGGTTGGAACAAGAGCGAGAAATTAGCGGAGATATTACCCCGACTTCAAGGACGCGCAGGAGAATTTGTCTATGGCCAACTATCCAAAACAGTCCGGGGGTAATTATGACTCCTTCGACGACGAATTGGGCCATCGACTTAGGAGAGTAGACACGCCGAAAACATTTGGGGCCGCTTTCAGTAATAGAAAATAGAGGACTACGCTTATAAAACGCTTATACAACAAGGCTTTTGCTAATCGAGATAACGCTACTCGACGTGAAGATCCACTGCGAAGATTTTTAGATGGCCTTCATGATGTGACTACACGGTTCCGCGTATGATACCTGAAAGAACCGAAGGATGTCGACGAAGCGGTACCGGTATATCAAGTCGTACAATAGCTCAAAGAAACCTGCCCGTTTGGTAAAGTATGGGGCCGAAGAGCAAGAGATGGCTGATGAATCACGCCCAAAATCGGAACACTTTGAAAGCCCAATATGCAGAAAGGGGGAAATAAAATAAACTCAGAGAACAATAAATCGGATAATGGGGAAATGACCCGCCAACTACAGGGGCTTAAAGCTGACATGACCTAATTTAATGCACGAATAGTAGCGGAAAATAAATATTTATACAGCTCATAGCCCTGAATACCCGCCGGAAGAAATTCATACTAACGCCATACTGCCAACTTCTCATCCGAGTAACATTGCCTCCGCCGCATATATAAAGCCGGAGTCGACCAAGAACCTTGCCAGTCTGAAATGACTCCCGAACTGTCCACATTATATTTATGATGTTGTTGTTGTCACTAGTCCAAATTCGAACTCCGTGGGCATCATATTCTATCACACATTCATTCGCAAACACTATAAATATATCTGAAAACAGACAACTGGTTAATAAAATGAAGGATCTGACTACTCAAACACGATTTAGACATACCGTTCAGTGTTTCCTCAACACAGTGAAATTTGTTGATCTCGTCACCAGTTTCAACAGCATTGTATTTCTATTTACTGCAATCGCCAAACGGACTATTCTTCGTACCATTGGATAATTATTGAGGCTCTATACGATACCCTGCAAATGCGATTTCATTTTAAATTCCCGATATTGCGATACTGCTCCAGGCCCACCCATGTTGACCGTATACTTCGTCAAGGGAGAAATGCGGGAGTAGTAGACAAAATACTGCCCTGTGGGACACCCTTGTCTTGATCAAAATGATCAGACATAGTTGTACCCAAACGAATTTGGAATTGTCTATCATTCAAGAAGTTGGAAATAAATACGGGTAAACGGCCTTTTAATCCCATATTTTGAAGATCTTTAAGAATCCCGTATTTCCATGTATCGTAGGCTTTTTCTAAATAAAAAAAGAAACCACATGTTCGTTCTAGGCGAAAGCATTCTTAACATACGAATCTAATCTGACTAAATGATCGATGGTTCTTCTATTTTTACGAAAACCAGTCTGAATATCAGTAAGTTTCTTTTCAGTTTTCAGGTACCAAACAAGGCGATCATTTATCATGTGTTCCATTGTTTTGCAGACACAGCTAGTCAGTGAAATCGGACGATAATTACCAGGGTCTGTATGGTCACGACCAGGCTTTGGTACTGGTTTAACTATGGCATTGTGCCATGACAGAGGAAAGTCTTCTTTATACCAAAGTCTATTGAATATGCGTAATAGGATTTCTAGAGATGATTCCGGTAGATGTTTCAAAAGAGTCACGTTTATTCTGTTTCATGGTTCTACGAGCTTTAGCTCTTGTAACTCTGAGATCTTTCAAATTTTCAGGATTAGGATGTCGGCGGAAATACCGTTCAGTCTTCTTCCTACATTTTCTTGCTTCTTTACAGTCATCATTAAACCAAGGTTTCTTAATATGTGTAACTCCTGAAGATGTGGGAATGGTTTGGTTGGCAATTCCTATCAACATATTTGAGAATAGCTGTATAGGATCTGAAACATCAGCGAAGGAGACTGATTGTAGTTTTTGTGACCAAAGCTTTTCAAACTCGGACCAGTTTGCTTTCTTGAACTTAAACCTTGGGAAATGAGGGTCATCAGCTGAATGAACAGCTTTTAGGACAGTGGGAAAGTGATCACTTCCACAAAGGTCATCATGAACAGACCAACAAATTTTTTCAAGAATAGGAAGGTCACAAAGTGAGATATCCAATGCTGAATAGGTTCCATGAGCCGAAGACAAATGTGTATAAGAACCATCATTAAAAATACACAAAGAATTATTTGATATAAAATTTTCGAGAATTTTACCTTTACAATTGTCTTCATTATCCCAGGGGATATTACGACCGTTAAAATCACCGATCATTAAACAAGGTTTCGGGAGCTGATCGTAAAGATCTTGAAGTTCATTAAGCCGGAGACTACCAGAAGAAGGTATGTATACCGTGCATAATACAGAATTCAAGGTAATACGAACTGCTACAGCTTGTAAATCTGTCACTAAATCAACAGGACTGTAAAACACCCATTTTACCCAATATTGAAGAGCCGCCTGTAGCTTTTCCATTTTCGTCCAAAGCGTAGGAATGATAAGGTGTATATTTGCGAAATTTAAATTTATCTTTATCTGCTTTCTTCAGAAAGGTCTCGTTAAGACAAAAAGCTGATGGTTCATAATCTTGAGTTAATAATTGGAGTTCATTTGAATTTGGCCAAACTCCTCTGCAATTCCACTGAACGATAGTTGGTAGCTGAGCCATCTTTAGTCTGTATATAGAAATAAAACACAAAACTGCCCAAGCCAAGATATATAATGTTAGCTTAGCCATTATGTACGTTTTATTTTGGGTAATTCTTTTTGACCTTATTTATTTTTCATTTGTTCTCGTCTTTTTTTATTTTCTTCTTAGAAACTTCTTTCTCTCTCTAGTCCCACAAGTCCTTCGACCTGTGGTTCAAGGAAGTATCGCCTTTTAACGGACGATCATTTCACTCAACATACTCCTCATCAGGAAGCATGGGTGAATCGTTGGTAGGAGTGGGAGTAGCATCGACTATTTTAGGCTCTTTGCCGGATTCGATATCTATGGTATTCTCTTTTTTCTTTTTCTGATTCGAGGTAGCTTTATTACTACAAGATTGTTGACTACTTTCTTTCTCTGTGAACTCCTTCATTACTTCCTCGTCCGGTGTAAAGTTTACATCTATACCGGAGTGAATAGGATTAATGAAGGAATCCACATACTGCACAGATGCATACTGACCCGAAACACTACCAATATTCGGTAAGTTGTCACCCTTCAATTCAACTTCCGGATTTAATACTATGTCAACACGTTCAGTCTGATCAGAAACAGACTTCTGATCACCTGACTTGACTGCCACATCATCGCAAACCTCACTATCACTGACAACTTCATCTTCCGAACTATAACCTTCATCCATCTCGTCAAGGAGACCCTCGTAGTGGTTCGAGGTTTTCTCATTGTTCCCGGCCGAGACTATCCTCTGATGACGTTCGTTGGGCTTGGCATCAGGGCCTACAGTCTTCCAAAAATCTATATAGTGCTGTTGTTTTTGCTGGAGAGCCTCGGATCCGAGAAATCATCTTTTCTATCGTTAGCTACGTTATCCTCAGGAACTTGTTTGGCCTTTGGACAGGTTTTTTAAAGGTGTCCTTTCTGATGAGAAATCAGGCATTTATTTTTCAAGGGACACCTCGAGTTCATGTGATCTTCTGATCCCAAGTATAACATGTTTTAGTTGACCGTTATACCATACAGGAAGTCTCATACCTCCAACTAAAATAGAAGAAGGAAGAGTACGTTTGAATTTCGACATCCAAATTCTTCGAACTCCTGTCTCAAACTCTCTATCAAACGAATATAACTCTTTTAGTACAGAGAAAATATCACCATAAAACTCAAAGGCACTTCCGATGGCAGAATCTGGGAAATCGCATGGCCCTTTCATCTTTACTAGCAATCTCCCTGGATCTATTTCCTCAAAATGGTCAAGTTGATCTTCAACGCGAATACCTTCTAGCATTGGCGAGTTTTGGCAATTTCATTTGCTAGTGTGACGTTCCACAGGGTATTTGATACCTGTACTAGACCTTTAAGGACTGACCGTCCTGATCCATCAGTGTCTTTTAATGCGCGATATATATCAATCGCATTAGCTTTCCCTAGACCTTGAAGTTTTATGCTCTTTCGAAAGGCCATAGTGAAAAAAAATCAAAGTCCCACTAGGGAATCTCCATACAACTACAAACTACAAATAGTAGCACGCACAAACCCCAACGGTGTGCCTCTCCACATAGTAAACATTGACTACCCCTTCAATATGTACATGTATTTAGTCTAGTTCGATATACGCAGATATGTGTAAATCGACCTAAGCCAAACTGAACGAAAAACGAACCAACTACAAACTTGATCAAGCCAACAAGGAAATATATATACACCAGCAAAATACGAAATATTTACAGACAACGAACAAACAGAAGAGGGAGACAGAAAAAAAAACTACGGACCCTCTCGGTCACAAAGACCGAGACGGTAGTAATGGCAGATCTCTTCCTTCCCAAATCAGGCCAAACTGACTAAGTCAGAAAAGCGCCCAGAACAGCAAAAAAAAAAAAGAGAAATAATTCCAAACTTTCACCACAGGTATTTGCCAAAAGTATTCACAAAAT
Source organism: Hanleya hanleyi (assembly GCA_036873755.1). Classification (NCBI taxonomy): domain Eukaryota; kingdom Metazoa; phylum Mollusca; class Polyplacophora; order Lepidopleurida; family Hanleyidae; genus Hanleya; species Hanleya hanleyi. Next base: position 14,518 of record JAVTVY010031730.1, read on the forward strand.
ATATTACAAATAAAAAATCAGAGCTAAGATCAGCCCAAAACCGCAGAATTAGACAAATTTCTCGGAGCGAAGTGAAAACCGGTCCGACTCCCAATCTCTCTACATCAGGGCTCCGCATCCGGGGTGAGGTTCAAGTTACCTCCAGAATGCACAGGTGCATCTACTGAGGGTAGCTCATTTCTAGCATCACCCTTGGTGAGCTCAGCAATCACATCATCATATGGGGTGAAGTTAAAGTTATCACCAGAATGCAGAGGTGTAAAACTAATAAGTTCATCTTCACCAACGTTTCATCTACTAATTAAGGTTAGCTCATGTCTAGCTTAATCTGTGGTGAGCTCAGCTTCCACATCAGTATCTGAATGCACAGGTTTGTGTTCACTACGACTGCCGTCCACATCGAGTGCAGCAGCATCAATGTTGAGCATTTAACTGTCATTGACAACGATGTCGTTCTCCACCCCGGACAGAGAAAAACGAGTTTGAACAGTATGTGAAATAGTTAATTTATTTCACATATGTGTAAAACTTTTCCGTATATGCCTAAAACTTTTCAACATATGTGTAAAAGTGTTCAACTTATGTCTAAAAACTTTTGCACATATGTCTAAAAACTTTCTTTTACACATATGTGGAATTCTTTTGTACGTATATGCAAAACGTTTCAACATATGTTGAATAACCGATTAAATACCGAAATGGCTTGCCATAGTGCTCAGGCCAATTAATTTATTAACTTATTATTTAACAGACCACTCATTGACAATGATTGTATCAAAGGAAAGCCATCATGTACATTTGTACAGGATACCCTAAATGGAATTTTGGAGTATGTATAGAACAGCTGGTGTTAAATGATCCCACAAGTGCTGAAAAGAAAAAGCTATGACAGTTTATCACTGTAATTCAAACATGAAGAATTCCAGAATTTTCAGTCTAATGGAAGTAAAATGATTAAGCTATACTTTGGAATACCATATTAGAAAATAGACCAAGATCTTCATACATTTAGTACATGTACTAAACTTTCCTGGTTACATGTGTAGATGACATTTGAAATTGTTGATTTTTTTTGCATTTTATGGATTCAAACTTAAGGTTGCCCAATGTTTCGAGTTCAAATATGTTTCTTTATTTATACATTGTGTTTCCTAATTTGGAAATATTTTCCTAATTCGGAAACATGCTTACTAATTTGGAAACTTGCTTCCTAGTTTGGAAACATTAACCTGTTGGAGTTGTATTGGTACATGTATAATACATGTGTAAGAATGTACATGTATTATTATCATCGTTATATGAAGAAAGGACACTTGTGTTTAACCTAATGAATATAATGGAGATATGCTGAACTGAACTATACATTAACTGAACATTTCAAGCCGACAGAGAAAACTTTACAACCTTCAGTTTCCTTTAAGTAAGTAAGTAAGCTATATTTAGTTATACAATGAGGTCCTATACCTTTGAGCAATTTACATGTAGATGACATTTGACTTTGAGGATAGTATTGGTATTTTTATAGGATTTATGAATGAAAACTTAAATTTGCCAAAGATTCAGAAAAGTTGCAAATTTTGTGAATTACATGTACTGTTTAGTTATTCAATTAGGAAATACCTACATTTGAAGTTTTTCATGAACATTATTTCTTCAGAAAATATGTATGAATGGTTCCAATACATTACCAGTCCTGATCCAGTAAACTTTAAAAATGTCTCCAATTCAGGTAACATTTGCATTTGGACAAACCAAGGTTTCCATTGTAGTAAACCATTGTATTGAGACTGGACTATACTTCACTAACAAAGGCTAACAAACAAGACACTTATTGTCCCATAACAAGGTCGTGATATGCTATATTTTTGTGGATGGTCATTGAGCAAAGCAATGCAGAAATGGAGAACATTATTTCTGATTTAGGAAGCTTTTCGAATGTCTCCAATTCAGAAAACATTAACATCAGGGCAAACCAGTGTTTCCATTTTAGGAAACCTTCAGGCAGTGAAATATAGATACATGTATAAAACAAATGTTTAGTTGTTCAGATACACATGTATGGATGACTGAAGAAATAAAGGAGGCTATTAGAAACCGGGATTACTATCATTCACAGAAGGACAGGAAAAATGAATGCCTATGGCGAAATAAATTAAACTATCTTATAAAAACAAGTAAACAGAAATATATTGAAAGCAAAATACAAAATGATGAATCAAAAAATATATGGACAATATTCAAAGAAATAAATCCCAAATCAAAAATTTCCACTTCAGGTCCAAATCACTTAACTATAAATGGCAAAACAACTGATGATCCTTTGGAAATAGCTTCTCACCTGAACGAGTACTTCACAAATATATCACAATCTATGCAACAACCAAATTTATCTGAACCAAACTTGGAAAAACTAAAATCATACGTAAATAATAAAGTTTCCCCTGATACCAACTTCAGTATACCATTCATGACTACAACATCTGTCTACAATCATCTAAACAGTATAGATCCCTCTAAGAGTACAGGTACAGATGATCTCTCCCCAAAATTCCTCAAACTTGCTGCTCCAATAATTACAGAATCACTCACTAAATTAATAAACTTCAGCATAGCAACAAACACATTTCCCTCTACCTGGAAGATGGCTAAAGTGACCCCAATACATAAGTCTGGAAGCAAAACAATGCCAGGGAACTACAGGCCTATCTCTGTTTTACCAGCCATATCCAAAATTTTAGAAAGGCATGTTCATGACTGCCTTTATAATTATCTCACAAAAAACAATTTACTTAACAAAACACAGTCAGGTTTTAGAAAAGGACACTCAACCCAAACAACACTAACAAACCTTACTGAACAATGGCTAAAAGCCATTGACAACCAGGAGGTGGTGGGTGCCATCTATGTTGACTTCAGAAAGGCATTTGACTTAGTAGATCATGACATTCTACTAAACAAGCTAAAATGCTATCGACTAAACCAGACTGCACATGATTGGATAACATCATATCTGTCCATTAGGCAACAGACTGTCACTGTACAAAGTCAAAGCTCGGCCTCCAATCAAATACTGGCAGGTGTACCACAGGGATCAATACTAGGCCCTTTACTGTTTATTATATATGTCAATGATCTTCTTCTTGAAAATGATGCTTCACCCATGACCACCTCTGCCATAGAATTATTTGCCGATGATGCTACAGTTACAAACTCTGGACAATCTGTTGAAGTTGTAGAAACTGTCCTCAATCATGACATAAATTGGCTAAATCAATGGTGCATAGAAAACAGACTCGTAGTGAATTTTGATAAAACACTGGCTATGCTTATTGCTTGTCCCCAAAAACTCTGTCGCATCAAGAAGAATAATCTGGAAATATTGCTGGATGGCAATCCAATTCAGAATGTAGAAACTGTAAAACTACTTGGAGTTCACATAGATAACACATTGACATGGAGAACGCATATCGAGGAATTAGCGAAGAAACTCTCCTCACTTATTGGACTGTTATACAGGAATATACACCTATTGTCAACAAAGGCCAAATGTTTATTCTACACTGCATATATTCAGCCTCATATTGACTATTGTCTTACAATCTGGGGAAATGCCTCCAATTGCTATCTTGAAAGAATTCACAGACTCCAAAAAAGAACTGCCCGAATCATCTTAAATGCTGACCCTGTCACACCATCAAAGCCACTGTTTAAACAATTGAACTGGATGACTATATATGAAAGATTATTTGTTCAAAAAGCAATTCTCACTTACAAAAGCCTAAATTCTGAAATTAACACTACACCAAATCTATTCCAGAGAACAGCTGATGCTACAAGTCAAACTACAAGGTCAACGTGTGCTGGTCACTTGTACATTCCAAAAGGCAGGACAGAGTACTTCAAAAGAAGTTTGAGTTACTCGGGTGCCACACTATGGAATAGCCTGCCCCAAAACCTGCGCAGTGCTGAGTCTGTGAATTCATTCAAGAAACTTGTAAATAATTTTGTAAATAATAACAGAGATTGATCATTTGTATGTTACATATATATTATCATCAATTGTGCTTTATAGATAGGATTTATTTGAACATCTTTCTTTTGTTATGAGGGCCTCAAGGGAGAACAGTCTCTGACTGATTGTGTAACCCTCGTTAAATAAAGCATTTATTATTATTATTATTATAATAGGAAACACATAGATTTTATTCTTCACATAATTTTTCAGGAAACAAGTTTGTAGTGATATACTGCTTTAATTAGACTCATACGTGGGTTTATAGATTATAGAACTTCTGAGGTATGCTCCATGTTAATTTGTGCTCAAGTTATTATGCCATCATTGTTTGGTATATTGATAGGGCCTCTATGTTTTTGTTTGCCGTAACATCATCTGTTCTCCATGACGTAACGCCATAACGTCACCCGTCCAATGTTTAATTCGTCGCATTTCTTCATGACACCTAGCCTCCGTGGTAATTTGTAAACAATATTGTGAATATCTCTATATAACATTCGGTCATCCATGGAAAATGTATAAATATTTGAACAATCTGTATATTCACTAGCAATTTTGATGAAATTCAACAGATCATTTGATAAAGGCTCTCATGAAAGTTAAAATCTTGTGCATTAAATCTGTTTATGTGGAGTGTAGCTCAGAACTTTGTTTATTTCTATACTGTTCGTATTTGTTTCAGTTTGAGAAAGTTAATGTTTCCTTCCTCTGATTCAGGGAACCTCATAAATGTCTCCAATTCAGGAAACATTGGCATTTGGATGAACCAAGGTTTCCATTGTAGGAAACCATCAAATTATAACTGGAATACATGTACATGTATCTTTGACTACATGTATCTCAGACTAACTAGACACTTACAATGCCATAACATGATTGTAGTAAGCTATCTTTGTGCAGATGCTCATTGAGCAGAGGATTGCAGGAACGCAGATTTTTTTTCCTGATTTCGAAAGCTTTTTGATTGTCTCCAATTCAGGAAATATTCACATTAGTGTCCATTTTAGGAAACCTTGCGGGCAATATAAATGTACATTGTATGTGAAACAAATGTTTAGTTGTCTAGACAACAGCAAAACTGACTTTCCTTAATAATATGTTTCAGAAAACGTATTTGTAATGGTTTGGGAAAAGTTGCAATTTATGTAAACAGATGCAGATTATAGGAAACATCAGAGTTTTTCCTGAATATTATTTTTTCAGAAAATATGTTTGTAATGGTTTCAGTTTGAGAAATGTTTCTACTGTGTACATGTATGTTTCCTGTTCAGGAAATATTACAAGTGTTTCCAGTTTTGGAAACATAACAAATGTTTCCTGTTTTGGAAACATAACCAATGTTACTGATTTAGGAAACTTTTGGAAAGTTTCCAATTCAGGAAACATTTGCATCTGGGCGAACCAAGGTTTCCATTTTAGGAAACCATTGTATTAAAACTGAAATATCTCCGACTAACGAAGGCTAACGAGCAAGACACTTATCGTGCCATAACAAGGTCGTAGTAAGGTATCTTTGTGTGGATGGTCATTGTGCAGAGCAGTGCAGGAACCGAGAAAATTTGGATCAAAATTTTATTCTCGTATTATTTGCTCAATTACAATCACAAAGAACATTTTTTTATTATCTATCATGTAATAGCACTAAACCTGCCTATTTAGATCACAACTGGGTAAACTGTTTGTGTTTTTAGCAATTTATGAATCAAAACTTAAATTTTCCTGTTCAGGAAATATGTTTCCTGATTTGGAAACAAATTGCCAGAATGGGCGATAGGTTACTCATTTAGGAGTTGGCCCGGACTGATATTGGTCCGTTGACACGACATTGTCTGATCTGTGATAAAGTATTATCCCATATTGTATTCCATGTCTAATCCGGCACACTGGAAACATTTCTGAACATGGGTACTGTATTACTTAGGCCTACAAATATGAACTTGCTGAATGATACTGCCTTTGTTGTTTTTCCTGACATGCTACTCGCGATTAACTATTTCTGTTTGGGGTGTCTGAAATTTCATTCCATTTTGCGGTATGGAATACGGATCGCAGATGATTATTAAAATCAGGGCTGGAGGGCTGGATTCCTCTCGAGTTTTGCAACACTGATCGCATTGTGGGATGAAGTAGAAACATTGTTGACACTAAACACTATTCAATATTCCAATACGTATGAAAAATAATGTCCTTTCTGTCTTCTTCTGATTTATATATGCCATTAAGGTCGAATCCCGTCCAACGCTGTAATGACGTAAGCAATCGTGTTGGCTCTGTTCAAAAAAATCTCCTGGTGCGCTACACATTCACAATTCAAAATACTGAATGTACCTTTGATCACACGGCGAACACAGTTGTTATTTCTTTCAGTGCTGCTCACATTAGTGCCCCATAAGTGTAACTTTTATTCTGGCAACATTGCTATGTATTTTGTTGGTGTGTCGTAATATGACCATATGGTTTGAGCGAATACTCTTAAATTCAAAATGTCGGCCATGTAGGGTTCCAGTGAAGAGCCGAAATTTGGGCTGGGAAAATCTTACAAAAAAATCGACCAAAAATGCATATTTGGAATATGGCGTAACTGTGAAGTCTTCAAAGCGGCCATCTTGCATTTTTTTCACACTTTTAAGTTAAGCTGATGTTGTGAGAAGTTTCAGACCTCTATCTCAATGAGCAAAGACATCTTTGGAAGGAGAGGGGTAGAGTGAAATGGCGCCTGGGCAGGCCTCAAATACCCTAGGCCTGGCTGAGTTAAATTGTTATGCAAATAATTCAATTAAAATGCTTAGTCGATTAATTCACATTACCGACATATATCTTCCAGGTCGCTAAAAACCAGAAATAAATATCCGAAAGCCATGCAGTGGTAGTCATATCTGTGTTTGCAAATTGCTAAAGCTCTCTGTCGAAGTGTGTGAAGACGACCTGGTATCTAATTTCATGCATCAGACAGTACTATCCCTTATGTACTCCGCTTTTCTTGACACATGTCGTCATGCAACTCGGTTGCACGTGTTTCAGCGTTGATGTTTCAAACAGCTTTTCGGACCGTTATAGTGAGAGGCCAGCGTGAGTAAAACATGTCACAACCCTCAAATAGTTGCATCGTTACGTCTATGAGACATGTTTTTGTGGAAAAATAGGGTGAAACATGTAGCATTATGAAGCACCTAACATGTTACCATCTCACAATGAAACGCTAAACATGTTTCCTCTTTTTACAGTGCAGAAGCAACAATAGTGGAGACATACCTTATCTATGACTTTTGTCAGTTTATGGCAAAAAGTGGAAAACTGCCAGAATCAATAGCCTCCTTAGCTGGAATCGGTGGTCATGATGAAGATGAGGATGTAACAGAATCCAAGCAACAGATAATCAAGCTAACTGTTCGTGCAGTGCGACAGCTGCGAGAGATATATAACCAACAGGACAGTGACTATGATTGTGGGGTATCTGGTATAGATCCTTCTGCAGTCAAATTTCACCGTCATTTACACAAAAATTCCAAAACCAACCGTAGTATTGTATACACTTCAAGAAAGGGACAGAAAACTTACAAAACAACTTTGTCATGCATGGTTTCCCTGGTGCAACCTCTAACTTGTCCATCTGTTGGATTTATTGACCATTTTATACGTCACAGACACAAGGGAGATGTGTTTGTGTTTGCAAATGTTGAATGGTACAAAGAAGTATGGGTTGACGAGGATACTAACTTACTGTATGTTCATACACAGAATCCTCTATATTACAGGAAGTATCACAGTTTGAAGGACCTCTCCATACCGCTGGTAACTGCTGACGATGGGGAATCAAAAATCTGGTTCCTCAATGCTCCTCGATAGGTGACAGAAAAGTTGGTTAGCTGATTGTTTTTACTTTCATCTGATTTATATAACTACATGTAGTACAGTGCCCGTTGGGGCAGGTGCAACCATGCAATGTGCAGTTTTTAACAAACGTGCTCCCAAACAACTTCACTTGTACATATATTTGAGCGTGCATGCCTCCCAATGTTCGCTACATTTGGCAAAATCAACGGTGTGGGGCCAGTGACTTGTACATATATTTGAGAGTGCACCGTTTACATATATTTGAGCGTGCATGCCTCCCAATGTTCGCTACATTTGGCGAAATCAACGGTGTGAGGCCAGTGACTTGTACATATATTTGAGCGTGCACCGTTTACATGTATTTGAGCGTGCATGCATGCCTCCCAATGTTCGCTACATTTGGCAAAATCAATGGTGTGAGGCCAGTGACTTTTACATATATTTAAGCGTGCATGCCTCCCAATGTTCGCTACCTTGGCAAAATCAACGGCCGGAGGCCAGTGACTTTTACATATATTTAAGGGTACATGCCGCTTTAAATATGAAACCATCAACCACTACAGACATTTGGGTGTGAATGCCTCTGTAAATAATCAACGGTGTAAAGCCAGTGACTTATATATATTTGAGCATGCATATGCCTCGAGCTCACAATGTTTGCTACATTTGGCAAAATCAACGGTGTGAGGTCAGTGATTTTTACATATGTTTGAGCGTGCACCATTTACGTATATTTGAGCGTACATGCCTCCCAATGTTCACTTCATTTGGCAAAATCAACTGTTTGAGGCTAGTGACTTTTACATGTATATATATTTTAGGGTACATGCCGCTTTAAATGTGAAACCCAAACCATCAACCACTACATACATTTGAGTATGAATGCCTCTGTAAATAATAATACGGGCCACATCCTCTCAGTGACCCATTGTGTACGTAGTATTCAGGGTCACAATTTTCGTCACATTTGGTCATATTAGCGGTGTGGGGCCAGTGACATGCCCGTGACTCGACGCTGCACTTCCTTGTGACCCCAGCAACACACTCGCCAATTGCATGTCTGAGTGATGTCGATCGGATGAATGGTTCTCAAGAAAATCGAAAGACAAACACACAGACACACAGACACACATACACATTTATAGATGTATAATTTTTGCACTGTACCATTGATAATTAAATGCCTGAAAATATTGCAGATAAAATAATTTTATGGCCATTAAAGAATTTTGTTCTCTCGTGATATCCTCTTGAGTACTTTTAAGTGGCCATTAATTCATATTAATGGCTACAATTGTGTACAGCTTTTTTGACAGTCACTTAAATGGTCATGGATTTATATGCTGAGAACTTAATGGCCATTAAAAAGCTATTGATACTCCCAGTTTCTGTTTATTGGCCATACATTTGTGTTAATGCCCATTAACATTTGTGGCAGAGCTAGTGGCATAAATGGCCATTACTTTGTACATTAATGGCAGTGGTATTGTTGTTGGGGTGAATTTTAATGGCCATGTAAAATTTTAATGGTAAAATTAGAGCCCATTTTTACTTTAATGGCTTTTTAATAACAATTTAATGGTATTTTAATGACCCAGCTTGCAGTAGTGATTAGAACCTTGATTTTGGCATGAACGTGCATTAGGGGACTGTTACCAGCAAGCTCTGAGCTGGCCTAATTTTGATGAAATTTAGGGTTTAATCAAGGCATTTTGGGGGATACCGGTCGACTACCGCGAAACCGGAAGCCCGCAAAACCGGATGAAAACATTCTGCACAAAACTAATGCGCAGTGGGCTTAAAACATGCTAAAATGGCGGCCCGCATGGATTTTGTCAAGAAGCACGGTGGGAGTGTGAAAATTTAGTCTCTCCACCTGCTGTACACAGGAAATAATCAATTATTTCTTCGATAAATAATAAAAGTCCATTAGATTGATTTTAAGTAGTTTTGGTTTAGATTGGTTTGTCAGTATTTGGGCGCATGAGAATGCGCGCATATACCGGTATACCGGTAGCAAACCCCGTCTGGATTGCTCCCTGCCTAATTAGGTGACCTATAAACCTCGAAATTGGCAAAAACATGTCCTAATGCCTCCCAAGACCTACTTCGTAGGTCCTGTGACGTTAGTCACACTGACATGTTTTCTTTAGAGTGAACATTTCTATCGAATCACTTGTACAGAATATGATTTTAATTATATGATGTGAAGATCCCCTCTTTTGGAGGTAAAATCTGACAGTTAAGGGATCGTTTCCATTAATCGTTTTTTCTTCAGTCGCGATTTTTTTTAAATTTTCTCGATTGAAAAACGATCATTCGCGAATCAGTCGCGAGGATATCGAGAAAAAAATGAGAAAAAACGATTGAACCTTTTCTGGAAAAAACCATTCTCTCGCGATATCGTTTTTGAATCGTTTACCCATGCGCGATCCGTTCTTGATCGCGAATCTTCGATCGCGAGAGAATCGTTTTTTTTTCAAGGTGCGAGAGAATCGTGAGGCGGAGTGATATTTGACACATAGGCCGTGCTGCCGTCGTACGCCGCTCTATCCGCGAACTGGGAACTACATGTAATGTTGATTGCGGATTTGTCGATGGGAAAACCTATATTACTATACTATACTGTATAAATGCGTAAGATAACCGAATAATATATATGATTCACGATCTATAGTCTCCTACAAGCCGAAGTAGGGCGTATGCTGGAAATATCTATACATATACCTGTACCATGCTTCCTGTGACGTTCGCGCTCAGAGTTACTCTGGCGAAGCGTAAATGACAAAATTACATGTTTATTCAATAATCGTGTGAGTCGACAATGTATTAATGTTCAGTCATTCCCTTCATACTTTCGATAATTTCCTCATATATTCATGCAACTTGGTATAAACAATACAGGGTGATAGTCGCAATATCTTGTTTTGTAAATACCGGGTACAGGTCATAAGTGGATTTGAGTTCGTCGTTGATTGCATTATCAGAATGATTTACGGCACAGGCTTGATAGAGGTGTGAATGGGCGCATGGCGATAACCCAGAACAGCTTAGCCCTCCAGCCGAGAATTTCTAGGTTAATTAAGGTGAAAAATAGTGTAATTAAATATGTATATTTTGTTATAGTAAAACATACATTAGGAAAGGGTATCCATTCATGTTTTGGTACAGTTTTAAACTATTGAGATGTGAATAAGTTCAAAAAATCACCATCAAGTTAATTTTATTTATTATAAGAATATTCGCGGCAGTGATTTCATATTTATATCAAATACATATCACAATGATGATTGAATCGCATATAACGGTTGGATTCGCATATGTACAATACTTTTTATTTTAATTTTATATTTTGATAAATGAACTATGAATGATTCCAAAGGGAAGCTCAAACCAAAAACCAACTGAATATTATATAATTTCATCTCTTACTGGATTAACCAGTTGTGAAAATTTTTACAAATAGCCCGCGCTATATATTAATAATTAAGTGCTTTCGAAGACTCAAAACCGCGTATGACAATGTTATATTCAATACAGCGCCATCTATCTACACAAGGAAAATGGTGATCGTAGGACAAAAAACCACGCGTACAGCGAAAATCTGACGAATCAACTCAAAATTTCAGCCCGCACAGACGCCAAAAACGTTCACGAAAAATACTACACAAGAAATCTGGAATAATACCAGCTTTAAAACACAGAAATACCCAAAATAATAGGCGAAAGTGCAAATGACCCAATCTGACCATATCCGGGCCTGTGTCCCGTACAAAATATATGTAAATATGAAGTTATAATTATGTGCATAACCATTATTCTTATGTATATATATAGATATTTTTGTTCAATTTCTTTCAATATCCCCATCGTACATGTATCTATATAACCACCAAGAAAAAAAGATAGAACTTTATATAGTCTGACTGAAGTGTTAGAAACTCGAACGTGTATGCGGGTCAGTCAGGCTGAACCAATGGCGTACTACTTTCGGCTATAATCCTCAATCGTTTTTTTTTCAATCGTTTATATTTTCTCGATTAAAAAGCGATTGAATCGCGATATCGCTTTTTATTCGCGAGAATTTTCTCGATTGAAAAACGATTGCCAACAGAAAAAAACCATTCCAACAGCGATCGCGATTGAATCGTTTATTTTGAAGAAAAAAAACCATTCCCTCGCGCCTTGGAAAATCGCGACTTCGAGAAAATTTGACGAAATAAACGATTCATTCGCGAACGATAATTGGAAACGGTGCCTAAGCGAGAAGACATACACACAGACGACGATACTCATGTACGGGATAACTCTTTTCAGACAACTAATATCTCCGTTTTCGACTTTGGGAAAAACGTCTTAAAGATCATTGCGTAAAGAGAATGTGATTTTAGAAACAAATGTAGTGCCTTGATTGGATGAAAAAATTCGAGACCATAAATAACTGACCGGCGTTTTTGATAGGCGTTTATTCGATAATCAGTCTCTCTGTCATGACATGAAACGCTATTGTAGCGAGTGGTTGAGTGAATGGTTATGGGGAATTATCAATAACATATGAGGACATGCAATATTGAATATCATGGTATCTCAATTGATGAGATCGTAATAAATTTTCTTCGTTTTTCATTGACGAAAATGTTCTAGTTTTAAATATGGTAACCTTTATATTTCCTTATTTGTAGGAGCTTATTCCATATTATATATAATGTACAGTGACCAAAAATGACACAGCCTTATGGTAGGCTCTTTACTTTATTGTCGTGTATCGTACTTGCACACTCAGCATTGACGTCGTCAATTTTTTCCACCTCTTGCATATCGCTCCGATTTAACAATTACTCAATTCTAGGAACCAATTGCGTCGCACCTGAAATTTTATTATTTTCAGGCATACGCATTTTAATAGATACAGTGTAACAACAACAACGCTCGGTTCAGTAAGGCCTTAACGTGGAAGATCCAACGTTATTTCTCTGCGAATATCCAAAATTTACTTGACGTCGACTCCTTCTGCGAATCCAATATATTCTCCATGTTAGTTCAACGTAGATTCAACATTTCAGTCGTCGGTTGGACGTGAAAGTTCAACGTTGTTTTCAGTGAGATATCCAACTGCTATTCAAATTCAACTTTTCGTCAATATCCAACGGTCATCGATGGACGGCCAACTTCGATCCAGTGGCCATGATCTAACGTCCATCCAATGTCCATCCAACATTGGAAGGTCAAGGTCGATCGGGTGTTCATGATCTGGCGTCCATCCAACGTTGAAAGGTCAGCGTCGATCCAGTGTTCATGATCTGACGTCCATCCAACGTTCGAAGGTCAACGTCGATCCAATTTCCAAAATGAAGTCTATTTCGACGTCGTTACGACATCGTTGTCCAACATTGATTCAAAGTCATACCAACGTATTTTTTGGAACCAAAGATATATAGGCGGAACGGCATAATCTGAACAGTAGGAAGAAAACAAATTAGAAAGTAACATAACAATAATAAGCGAGTATGTACTTGTTTATCATACTTAAATTTGAAAGCGAGTATTCCGAGCTTTTGGAAAACCTCTGCGTTTTCAGCATCAACATTATAGAACAAATGATGAGGCTTCTACTATAACCCAAATAACCCAAATGCAAGTCATGACAATAAAATAGTTCTCGTCAAAACAGACAGTTAATACCAATAGTGCTCGTCAAAATAGACAGTTAATACCAACAGTGCTCGTCAAAACAGACAGTTAATACCAACAGTTCTCGTCAAAACAGACAGTTAACACCAACAGTTCTCGTCAAAACAGACAGTTAATACCAACAGTTCTCGTCAAAACAGACAGTTAATACCAACAGTGCTCGTCAAAACAGACAGTTAATACCAACAGTGCTCGTCAAAACAGACAGTTAATACCAATAGTGCTCGTCAAAACAGACAGTAAATACCAATAGTGCTCGTCAAAACAGACAGTTAATACCAATAGTGCTCGTCAAAACAGACAGTAAATACCAATAGTGCTCCTCAAAACAGACAGTAAATACCAATAGTGCTCGTCAAAACAGACAGTTAATACCAATAGTGCTCGTCAAAACAGACAGTTAATACCAACAGTGCTCGTCAAAACAGACAGTTAATACCAACAGTGCTCGTCAAAACAGACAGTTAATACCAACAGTACTCGTCAAAACAGACAGTTAATACCAACAGTGTTCGTCAAAACAGACAGTTAATACCAACAGTGCTCGTCAAATCAGACAGTTAATACCAACAGTGCTCGTCAAAACAGAGAGTAAATACCAACAGTGCTCGTCAAAACAGAGCGTAAATACCAAAGACAAACAGCCAATCAATGATGTATCTTATTATGTACTAGTGTGCACACCTTAGACTTGCACTTCTGCTTTACAGTCGCACAATGGTGATGCTGGAAACGCAGACGTTTTCCAAAAGTTTGGAATACTCGTTTTCATATTAAATTATGATAAACGAGTACATAATCGCTTATTTTATGTTATGTTATTTTTTTCTTCCTACTGTTTAAATTATGCCGTTCCGCCTATCGATTTTGTTTACCCATGCAAGATATGAGCTAAAATCAGAAGCTCAAATCATGATTTTTGTTTCTAAAACTCCCAGCAGAATTAGTATCTCCATATATATCTTTTCAGTTATATCCCTGATATGTGCCACTTATTACGTAGTTCTGAAACCAAACATCATCTAATATTTCAGCATCTTCTGATATGTTCAGAGAGAGAGAGAGAGAGAGAATTACGGTTTAATGTCGCGTTCAGCAATATTTCAGGCATATAGCGACGATCAAGCAAAATGCTAAGTACTCAAGTCACTGACTTATTAATCCAACGCATTAAAACAAACACACATTAAAACTTATGTAACAGCCCGATTTCTCTCAAATAACCCAAGATGCAATACTCCCTCACCCGACTAAAAAGATCTTCCGGAGTAGTCGCTCGATAAAAAGCATCTCTCACAATCAACACACTTCATGTTATCAATACAAAGATCTTTGATTTTACACTAAAAAGAAGCGAATCATAACGGTATTCAATTTAAATTAGTTTTCAACGAAATTCCTATCGTTCGCTGTTCTTGTACTAACGGAGATGAACATGTTTTCATAAACAACCACGTGTCTCAATACTGTTGTTTGCAAAATCCTTACAATTTTCTGTGTTGAAATACCGCTGCTCGGATCAGGGATACGCTCTAGAACATGTCTGGTCATCCCGTGAGGTTTACTCGTTTTTCGCGGATACAATAGTTGTTGAAGCACTTCAAACAAAAACACTAAAAATGAAGGAAAGTAGCTTTGTATGGAAAAAAATGTGATATACATGTACATTCTAGTCAGAAATGATGGATGCTGGGGATTCATTTGACGGAATATAACAGGCAGTAGTTTGCAATTTTCTCGTTCTCGGATTTCAAGGCAAACTTGCAACACCAAAGTACAGCTGATACTTTATACCGTCGTCAAATGCGAGTCCACTACTTATTCCGGAAGTCTGCGTTTTATTGTGCATGAATATAGACATTTACCCAAGCCCATAAAGCTCCTGGGGCGAGGTATAATATCAGCCAAAGTCGGAATAGCAATGGCGACAGATTGGATGGCCCATTAAAATGACGTTACAGTGTACATTAAGGCACCGACGTCGAAAAGTCTATGGCAAGATGGGTAAACAATAAGAGTTACAGCTGGCAATAGACATTTTTTTCCAATGGCACGACGTATCTACTAAGTGATCCGACCATCAGTAGTTTCTTGCCACAGGGAGAATTTCCATTTGCTGACATCGTGCAGCAGGTTAGAACCGCTATCTGCTTCAGTAGCAATTCTTCCTCACCACCCACGGACTGATTTGGACGGCAAGGACATGCTATGCAATACTTTGTCGTTTATATGCAAACTAATCTTTGGATCTTCAACAAAACTGGAGTTTAACCCTATCTGGCCTGGACTTTTTGGGACCTGTCCAGGCCTGGGGGGCCGAAATGGCCCCCCCTAATTATTTTTCTTACCCCTTGAGCTAGGGGGCTGAAACTTATTACACTATACCCTTGGGTCAAGCTCTACCAGAAAATGTAAAAAAATCCAAGATGGCCGCTTTGATGACGTCACAGTGACGCCATTTTGAAAAACGGCATTTTTTGGTCGATTTTTTGGTCAGATTTTCCGAATTTTTTATTTTTGCAATTTCTCCACAAAAACTGCATGAAAAATTAGCACATATTAATGTGATACGAAATAAAATAGTTTTTGCCCACTTTTCATTGCGGAAAAGCAGAAATTTTGAAGAAATATGACAAAAAATCACTTTTCTGGTACACCACGTGGCCGCCATCTTGAATTTACCCATGATTCTCTGCTCGGGGGGTTATGAAAATAGGCTCAAAATGACCCCAATAAGACAAATGATAAAGTCACGGAGTTTCAGCTCTCCATTTTTCGCCGTCCCGGAGATAGTGCAGAAAGTTTGATAGGGGGGGGCCATAATGGCCCCCCCCAGGCCAGGTAGGGTTAAAAGAACCTCTAAAAAACCTTGCCCGGGTCCTTTTGCAATTTGATAATATCGTTTGGTATCTGCACGAAATACCTAGCCATATAAGCAACCTTCTTCTTCTGTTCCCTGCAATTACTTGAGGAACATAATATAATGCCAGAGCATCACGCAAGGCCCTTCGACATGTCAAATTTTAACCGCCTCGGGTGTGCCTTGCCTGCACGAATTGAGGATGTTCCGCGGAATGTCCTCACGAACCTACTCTTTATCTCGCAAAAATTGGCTCCTGCGTCAGAGAGACAAGATGCACAGTGGCTTGGGTAGCAGTGGGTGTCTTCGTCGATGTTGTTGTTTTGTGATCATATTTTTTTTTCAAGAATATAATTATTTCCCACATTTTCATACACCACAATGACTGTGGATGTCGTAAAAATGCTTTCTATACGACGTATATCGATCTAAATACCCCTACTCTACTCTACTGGCTCTGCATCTACATGACAAGTGACGCAACTATAATGTTAAAGAATTCGCCACGAATCCCGGTCCGTGGTCCGCAGGAGAATTTACCTCATCGCATTCTCCACGCCTGTTGAGTTTTCACCATAGTCCACACCCGCTCACCTATTTACTGTTGGTTGTATACTGCTTTGACATTATAGTTGCGTCACTTGTCATTTAGATGCAGATCTAGAAGAGAAGGGGTATGTAGATCAATGTAGGGCGTACATTTCTTATGACATCCACTGTCATTGCGTGTATAAAAAAGAGGGGAAAAAATATATACTCACAAAAACGATATCGACACTCGTTGCTACCCAAGCCACTGTGACAAGATTACAACACATATAAGGGAAGTGGGAAGAGGTGCCAACATACTGATAGAGCCACGTGACTTCACAGTATCATTTTCTGGTTAACCTATTCTAAAGCACATATCAAGAATCTAACGATTCGTGATATGTGTTGTATCTCAGGTACGCTTTTGTTGTACCTGTTCATGTGGCAACTTTCATGATATGACCACAGGGCACCTAGAACTGGCATAAGCGGTATTAGATACAAATCTAGAGAACTATGATGGAAATGCTCTGACAACTGCCGTGTCGCTGTGAACTCTCGTACTCTGGGGATTGTTGAGCTGTATCGTGGTCAGATGAAAATGACGGCATTTAAGTAAGTATATCTTCGCTTCACTCATGTTCATGACAGCTTGGAACTGTTAAAAATGTCGGTACAGGGGGAGTTAATAGGCAAACGGGGGAAATTGGAAAATATGGTTGTTTTTGATATAACTCCAGTTCAGTGTTTTGGATGAACATATTTCAACTTTGCTTCAAACTCGTGGATAACAAGAAGACTATTCACTTTGAGGTATGTCGGTTCGTCTGTCTATTTGACCGTTGTATAAATTGTTTTGTTCAACCTATTAGCACAAAATAGGAATTCGAATCATAATGATCATCTTGATTGCGTGACATTTGTTAATCGCGACCGTTATTAAACATAGTAAACGACCGCGTTAAATATATCATATTTTACACGTGTCATGACACATTGAGCCTTCAACACTGGTCAAAATATCATTATTCCTACGAAGTAGGCTCTCATTTGCAAATTGTCCAGTAATGAGTGAGTCAGTCCATCCGAATCCTTTCTCCAGCAAAATAAGGAGAACCGTTGACATTAGAACCTTGATTTTGGCATGAACGTGCATTAGGGGACTGTTACCCGCAAGCTCCAAGCTGGCCTACTTTTGATGAAATATGGGGATTAATCCAGGCATTTCTGAGGGACACCGGTCGACTACCGCAAAACCGGAAACCCGCAAAACCGCACGAAAACATTCTGCGCAAAACCAATGCGCAGTGGGCTTAAACCATCAGTATTTGGGCGCATGAGAGTGGGCTCATATACCGGTATCAAAAGCCTAATTAGGTGACCTATAAACCTCGAAATTGGCAGAAACATGTCCTGATGCCCTAGACCAGTGACGTTAGCCACACTGCCATGTTTTCTTTAGAGTGAACATTTCTATCGAATCACTTGTATAGAATATGATTTTATTTAGGACCTTAAGGGCCTGATGCCATGTGAAGATCCCCTCTTTTGGAGGTAAAATTTGACAGTTAAGGATAGCTGTCCCCTTAGAGGCAGTTTTTGCACCCCCATGACAATTTGTCGTCTGTATCAATAAATATACAAGATAACCATAATAAACTATATATTTTATGAAAGGATATATGGTTTGTATAACCGATGCTGCTACTGTGTAGAACATAGTTCAATTTAAAAAAATTAAAATGAAAACAATACCGTCCATTTTTCAATTGAAATTTCATGAAAACTGTTGGTCTTGTTTCAACTTTGATGGTATACCTTGATACGAGACAATTCGAACTAGTAAACCTTATCTCATTTTTTTTTAATTTTTGCCTGTTTTCTTTATAGCTATTTCACTAGAATAAATTGAAAACACGTACTTTTTTACGGTTGTTTGTGTTAAAAGTTGAATAATAAAAAACTAATCCGAACTTACAAAAAGTGAGATAGGGTTTACTAGACCACCTTATAAGTAACAAGCATGCCAAATGTCAAAAGCGTAGCATAGATACTTTTAAAGAAATAAACGTTTAAATCTCGGATTTTTACAAAAATGAAAGGCTAGAAATCGGGCAAAATGTGTCCAGCTATACATCTGATAAATTAATCCAAATTTTTTGCTTGAATTCTATTGTCAAATACATTTTCAATCTGTCTAATGGGACCTACTCGAATTCCTGTTTATTCTGGATAACTATTGCACTAAGTTGTTTTTCATCAAGGCGCTTTGAAGTCCAATTTGAACTTTAAAAACTTGCTAAAACTTGTTCAGCTGAGAATTGACATCTGTGTAGATCACTTCGCGGTGGATGTCTGCGTGAAGTGTCACTGTTATAATTAGAAACAAAAATACGGATGTTTGCATGGTTTTGATCAGAAGGGGGTCGATTAATGTAAATAAGTAGGACTAATAAATAATTAGCTCAACATAATACTGCGGAAATGAGTTTTGAAAGGATAAATTTAACAGACAAAAATAATAGTAGCCAACCCCAAGCTTAAGGCAATCTGTTTAATTGTTCCAGTGCCTCGGAAATTAAATTGTTAATCCTAATATTGAAGCAGTTCCATTTATAATTTTGATTTCATTTTTGCGCCAAATGTTAGAGGAAATAGTGAATATTTGAATGAAGAAATAAAAAAATGATCAATTTTGACCCGTTTTCGACTTTAGAAAGAACGTCTGAAAGATCATTGCGTAAATTGAATGCGGTTTTAGAAACAAATGTAGTGGCTTAATTGGGTGAAAAAAAATCAAGAACGTAAATAACTGACCGGCGGTTTTGATAGGCGTTTATTCGATAATCAGCCTCTCTGTCATGACATGGAACGCTATTGTAGCGAGTGGTTGAGTGAATGGTTATGGGGAATTATCCATAATATATGGAGACATGTAATATTGAATATCATGGTATCTCAATTGATGAGATCGTAATAAATTTTCTTCGTCTTTCATTGACGAAAATGTTCTAGTTTTAAATATGGTAACCTTTATATTTCCTTATTTGCAGGAGCTTATTCCATATTATATTTAATGTACGCTGACCAAAAATGACACAGCATTATGGTATGCTTTTTACTTTATTTTCATGTATCGTGCTTGCACACTCAGCATTGATGTCGTCAATTTTTCCCACCTCTTGCATATCGCTCTAATTAAACATTTACTCAATTCTAGGAACCAATTGCGCCGCACCTGAATTTTTTTTTATTTTCAGGCATACGCTTTTCAGCATTTCAATAAATACAGTGTAACAACAACAACGACACTCGGTTCACTAAGGCCTTAACGTGGAAGATCCAACGTTTATTTCTCTGCGAATATCCAAAATTTACTTGACGTCGACTCCATTTGAAAATCCAATCTATTCCTCATGTTAGTTCAACGTAGATTCAACATTTCAGTCGTCGGTTGGACGTGAAAGTTCAACGTTGTTTTCATTGAGATATCCAACTGTTATTCAAATTCAATTTTTCGTCAATATTCAACGGTCATCGTTGGAAGGCCAACTTCGATCCAGTGGCCATGATCTAACGTCCATCCAATGTCCATCCAACATTGGAAGGTCAAGGTCGATCGGGTGTTCATGATCTGGCGTCCATCCAACGTTGAAAGGTCAGCGTCGATCCAGTGTTCATGATCTGACGTCCATCCAACGTTCGAAGATCAACGTCGATCCAATTTCCAAAATGAAGTCTATTTCGGCGTCGTTACGACATCGTTGTCCAACATTGATTCAAAGTCATACCAACGTATTTTTTGGAACCAAAGATATATAGGCGGAACGGCATAATCTGAACAGTAGGAAGAAAACAGATTAGAAAGTAACATAACAATAATAAGCGAGTATGTACTTGTTTATCATACTTAAATTTGAAAGCGAGTATTCCGAGCTTTTGGAAAACCTCTGCGTTTTCAGCATCAGCATTATAGAACAAATGATGAGGCTTCTACTATAACCCAAATAACCCAAATGTAAGTCATGACAATAAAATAGTGCTCGTCAAAACAGACAGTTAATACCAACAGTGCTCGTCAAAACAGACAGTTAATACCAATAGTTCTCGTCAAAACAGACAGTAAATACCAACAGTGCTCGTCACAACAGAGAGTAAATACCAACAGTGCTCGTCAAAACAGACAGTAAATACCAACAGTGCTCGTCAAAACACAGTTAATACCAACAGTGCTCGTCAAAACAGACAGTTAATACCAACAGTGCTCGTCAAAACAGACAGTTAATACCAACAGTGCTCGTCAAAACAGACAGTTAATACCAATAGTGCTCGTCAAAACAGACAGTTAATACCAACAGTGCTCGTCAAAACAGACAGTTAATACCAACAGTGCTCGTCAAAACAGACAGTTAATACCAACAGTGCTCGTCAAAACAGACAGTTAATACCAACAGTGCTCTTCAAAACAGACAGTTAATACCAACAGTGCTCTTCAAAACAGACAGTTAATACCAACAGTGCTCGTCAAAACAGACAGTTAATACCAACAGTGCTCGTCAAAACAGACAGTTAATACCAATAGTGCTCGTCAAAACAGACAGTAAATACCAATAGTGCTCCTCAAAACAGACAGTTAATACCAATAGTGCTCCTCAAAACAGACAGTAAATACCAATAGTGCTCCTCAAAACAGACAGTAAATACCAATAGTGCTCGTCAAAACAGACAGTTAATACCAATAGTGCTCGTCAAAACAGACAGTTAATACCAACAGTGCTCGTCAAAACAGACAGTTAATACCAACAGTGCTCTTCAAAACAGACAGTTAATACCAACAGTGCTCTTCAAAACAGACAGTTAATACCAACAGTGCTCGTCAAAACAGACAGTAAATACCAACAGTGCTCGTCAAAACAGACAGTAAATACCAACAGTGCTCGTCAAAACAGAGAGTAAATACCAACAGTGCTCGTCAAAACAGACAGTAAATACCAAAGACAAACAGGCAATCAATGATGTATCTTATTATTTACTAGTGTGAACACCTTAGACTTGGACTTCTACTTTACAGTCGCACAATGGTGATGCTGGAAACGCAGGCGTTTTCCAAAAGTTTGGAATACTCGTTTTCATATTAACATATGATAAACGAGTAAATAATCGCTTATTTTATGTTATGTTATTTTTTTCTTCCTACTGTTTAAGTTATGCCCTTCCGCCAATCGATTTTGTTTACCAATGCAAGGTATGAGCTAAAATCAGAAGCTCAAATCATGATCTTGTTTTCACAAACTCCCAGCAGAATTAATATCTCCATATATGTCTTTTCAATCATATCCCTGATATGTGCCACTTATCATTTAGTTCTGAAACCAAACATCATCTAAAATTTCAGCATCTTCCGATATTTTTTCAACACACTTCAGGTTATCAATACAAAGATCTTCGATTTCACACTAAAAAAAGGCGTATGAGGTATTGGTTTCGAATCATAGCGGTATTCAGTTTAAATTAGTTTTTAACGAAATTCCTATCGTTGACTGTTCTTGTACTAACGGAGATGGACATAATTTCATTAACAATCACGTGTCTTTTACTGTTGTTTGCAAAATCCTTACAATTTGTTGCAGTGGCGAAATAGCGCTGCTAAGATCAGGGATACGCTCTAGAACATTTCTGGTCATCTCGTATTGAAGTTTTACTCATTTTTCGCGGAAACTATAGTTTTTTAAGTACTCCAAATAAAAACACTAAAAATGAAGGAAAGAGCCTTGTATGGAAGATCTGATATACATCTATATTCTAGTCAGAAATGATGGAGGCTGGGCATGCATTTGACGGAATATAACGGGCACTTTTCTCGTTCTCGGATTTCAATGCAAACTTGCAATACCAAAATGGCAGGTGTTACTTTATACCGTCGTCAAATGCGAGTCCACTACTTATTCCGGAAGTCTATGTTGTATTGTGGATCAGTAGACATTTACCCAAGCTCATAAAGCGCCTGGGGTGAGGTATAATATCAACCAAAGTCGGAATAACAATGGCGACAGATGGGATGGCCCATTAAAATGACGTTACAGTGTACATTAAGGCACCGACGTCGAAAAGTCTATGGCCAGATGGGTAAACAATAAGAGTTACAGCTGGCAATATACATTTTTTTCCAACGGCACGACGTATCTACTAAGTGATCCGACCATCAGTAGTTTCTTGCCACAGGGAGAATTTCCATTTGCTGACATCGTGCAGCAGGTTAGAACCGCTATCTGCTTCAGTAGCAATTCTTTCTCACCACCCACGGACTGATTTGGACGGCAAGGACATGCTATGCAATACTTTGTCGTTTATATGCAAACTAATCTTTGGATCTTCAACAAAACTGGAATTTAAAAGGACCTCTAAAAAACCTTGTCCGGGTCCTTTTGCAATTTGATAATATCGTTTGGTATCTGCACGAAATACCTAGCCATATAAGCAACCTTCTTCTTCTGCTCCCTGCAATTATTTGAGGAACATAATATAATGCCAGAGCATCACGCAAGGCCCTACGACATGTCAAATTTTAACCGCCTCGGGTGTACCTTGCCTGGACGAATTGGGGATGTGCCGGGGAATGTCCTGACGAGCCTACTCTTTGGCTCCTGCGTCGGAGAGACAAGATACACAGTGGCTTGGATAGCAGTGGGTGTCTTCGTCGATGTTGTTGTTATTGTGATCATATTTTTTTCTTGAAGAACATAATTATGTCCCACTTTTTCATACACCACAATGACAGTGGATGTCATAAAAATGCTTTCTATACGACGTATATCGAGCTACATACCCCTACTCTACTCTACTAGATCTGCATCTCCATGACAAGTGACGCAACTATAATGTTAAAGAATTCGCCACGAATCCCGGCCCGCGGTCAGCAGGAGAATTTACCTCATCGCATTCTCCACGCCTATTGAGTTTTCACCATAGACCACGGCCGCTCTTCTATTTACTGTTGGTTGTATACCGCTTTGACATTATAGTTGCGTTACTTGTCATTTAGATGTAGATCAATTTAGGTCGTATAGAAAGCATTTTTATGACATCCACTGTCATTGTGGTGTAGAAAAAAGTGAGAAATAATTATATTCTTAAAAAAAATATATACTCACAAAACAATATCGACACCCATTGCTACCCAAGCCATTGTGACAAGATTACGACACATATAAGGGAAGTGGGAATCAGGTGCGGACATACTAAGAGAGCCACATGACTTCACAGTATTGTATTCTGGTTAACTTATTCCAAAGCACATACCAAGAATCTAACGATTTGTGAAATGTATTGTATCTCAGGTTTTGTTGTACCTGTTCATGTGGCAACTTTCATGACATGACCACAGGGCCCCTAGAACCGGCATAAGCGGTATTAGATACAAATCTAGAGAGCTATGATGGAAATGCTCTGACTACTCGTATATTGGTAATTGGCGAGCTGTGTCGCTGTGACAACTCGTACACTGGGGATTGGTGAGCTGTATGGTCGTCAGATGAAAATGACGGCATTTAGCACAAAAAACTAGTCTGTAAGGCCCGATGTCGA
This sequence comes from Hanleya hanleyi, assembly GCA_036873755.1. Classification (NCBI taxonomy): domain Eukaryota; kingdom Metazoa; phylum Mollusca; class Polyplacophora; order Lepidopleurida; family Hanleyidae; genus Hanleya; species Hanleya hanleyi. The sequence goes on from JAVTVY010031730.1 coordinate 39,033, forward strand.
CCCAGCATCAATTTCCCACAATGCCAAGATATATCAAAGACCTAAAGGTCTGTACATGGGGCGGGCCTCGGGGACGAAACGTCCACCAGCAGAATCTCGCCATATACAGGTAAAATTACAACACATAGAACGCCGTAGAACGGGTTGGTGGTATACAATTGTATTGAACTACTCGAACCTCAATGCAAGACACAGATGAGAGACTATCATTACCCAAGCTTTTAATGGCTGGTGAATTATATATCATCTGATTTGGGATCTCCATGGTCCGTGAATTGTGTAATAGAGTGCCTTGGAATACACATTGTATGGTAAACGGTATTGCATATTGGTGTGTCAGATGGAATCATATGATATACATATGGAAATAATACGCACTGGGGATTAAAGATTTGTGCTGATAGCTTGCTAAATCGACTGAACAATCGGTCCATTAAACTCGATATACACCGAGGTTGCCGAGCTGATGTTTCTTTCATATATTTTCTTTTGCAGGGCTAATTTTTTATCTCTTATGTATAGAAGAATTCGATGGTATTATAAGAACCTCTAGATGTATAACTGGGATAAGTAGTCCATGGTGGCTGGAGAGGGAGACAAAGTGAAAGATCAGACAATATACAGATGATACTCAGATAATCCCTGACGGTCCAGAGGACTCAAGGAAGGAAGCATTACATTGTCCCGTACTTGTCTATAGAGGATTTCAGAGGACTCACGGAAGGAAGCATTACATTGCCCCGTACTTGTCTATAGAGAATTTCTTACCGAAAATCTCAGAATAAATCCGAACGTGATATTTGAATGATGGAAGCTCAGGATTTCATGGTGAATGAATGAATGCATGAAATTTATTCACCAATTATACGGTTGATTTACAAACGTAAACATATTAAATGCGGTGGGAATAAAACCCCAAGGGGCTTGCTCTATCCCCAAAAAAGTAAAGTTAAGTTGATCTGAGATATAGAATTAGTAATTGGCTATATATATATACATATCCATGACACGGGCAGTTGGTGCTAAATGAAGACTATACCGAATTATAGTGAAACGTGAAAACGGGTTATAGTGATTCAATTAAATTGGTTTTAAGTCTTGATTTAAACAAGGAAGTTGACATAATGGTTTTTAGTGACGCGGGTAGTTTGTTCCCTTCCCGTGGTCCCATTAATTATATATATATATTCATATCCATGACACGGGCAGTTGGTGCTAAATGAAGACTATACTGAATTATAGTGAAACGTTAAAACGTGAAAACGGGTTATAGTGATTCAATTAAATTGGTTTTAAGTCTTGATTTAAACAAGGAAGTTGACATAATGGTTTTTAGTGAAGCGGGTAGTTTGTTCCCTTCCCGTGGTCTCATTAATTTTATTGTATAAAATGATAAGTTGGATGAGTATAGAGGCCTATATAGATTTAGCTGCTGACTCCTAGTTCCGTAGTTATGGATTGCAGTTAATCTTGTGAACTAATTGTGAAATGGGATAAGCGTAGTTTCAGGATGAAGCAGGCATGTAGGGACAAAGGTAAGAGATAGAAATCGGTTCAACTGAGGTAATGGGAGAATATTTAGTTTTTGGAATAGCGGCAGTTTATGTTCAAGTTTGTTTGACAAGGTGATAATTCGGATAACGCGCTTCTGGAGTACAGTGAGTGGGTTTAGTGGTATCATACGCAGATTTTGGTGGGCAAAAGTAACCCAGAATCATAGACAAAATGCCCAACCTGTGGGAAATTGACCTCTTGATAACAAGTTTTACCCTCCACACTAAAGAGATCTTCATAAACAAAATGAGCGAATATATGGAGAGCTACATATTGATATTTGTTGTAGAGGAGTTAGAGTTTTAACAATTTATCCTCATTCCACCGGAGCTTAATAATTAAGTATGCTTGAATGCTTTCGATACTTATGAAAAGTTCTTCTGTGTTGGAGGTAAATTATAGCCAGTGGAATCCGTAGACGTATTTCTCGCAAGTTTGTGCGTTTTGTATATACATATTGCTTTGCACATCATGCCGATTGAAACGATGTATTGCGTAATCAATGGTGTAAAGTTAGGAAGACTGGAGGAGAAGGGGTAATGTTCTACAGAATCCACTGACTTGAACGGGTAGGTTTTACATTCGAGAAAATTAGTCAGATGCCATTGTTGGGGGCGCCAAGTGACGGACGACAAATAGATGTTTAAACTTCAACCGAATATCTAATAATATGATGGGAAAGTGTTATCTTTTAATACGTCTGTTGTACTTCAGAAGAAAACTACTTTTGCATGAAACGAAAATGCTAATTGACGTCTGTCGGTCCTTCGCTAAAACACATTTCATGGCAGCAAATAATTTATACTGGTAAGCTGATGGCCGGACAACATGAAAAAGTATGATTTTCAGATGACTCCATATGGCCGCGATTTTGAATTGACCATCAAATCTTGTTCTTAGAGATATGTAAACCGATTTAAAATGGGAATAAGATGTTATGCTGTGTTTGGAGATCCCTCAGTTTTGATAAATGTGCACATTGAGCTAAGAATAATGCCATGATATTTTAAGCTAAAAATGATGCAAATATATTCAAAATATGCGTAAGGCCATATGCTCTGATGTGAGATACCTTGGTGTTAACAAATTTGCACACTCACAAGAGAATAATACCTTTTAGATGAACAAGCAGCCAGAGGATGCTAGGTCCCCCGCCGAAATGACAGCAATTTTTTTTAGCATTGTTGGTCTCAGGGGATATACATGAGGGAGGCAACTGCTACTTCATAGGCGTTGGATGCGGAAGGGTCTTTCTGCCTCCCCAATTTTTAAGATCAACTCAGAACGGCTGATTAAATGTTGATTGCTGCTGTAATATAGTTTCCATGCAGTGAAACATGAGAATTATGTAACCGAGATGCAACCCCGAGCGACATCTCAAGGCATATTATCTGCAAAACAAATTTGACGAGAATCTGAAGGCGTCCTCAACCTATTGCCCGGAAATCAAATTTTAAATTTGCCACCAGGTGTCGCCACCTGTAGGTGAAAGTGGGCGAAACGCAATATATGTGAAGATCGAAGCAGCACCATCTTTGCTTGATTGTTTTTTTGGGATGCACCCCCAAATTCCTGCCGTTGGGAAGCACCCCAAATTTCTGCTCAATTAATGAAATGAGGTACTTATATCAATCTGGTTTCCGGTCAGTGGCTACATTTCCATGAACTAAGCCTATCGACCTTTATTATACAATTGAGATTTGCTACACTGAATGCGCCACATTGACTAAATGTTATTCCTAAGTATGTGTAATATTCAACTTGTTCGAGTAATTGACAATTCAGGCAAACATTTGTTGTTATTGATCTGCCAAATTTTTCAGAACCAGTATCTCTGTTTTAGTCTTAAGCTTGTTTATGTAGAGCAGTAGACGACTCCGCTGAATATCCTTTCATGTATAAATAATATTAATGAATTAATCACACGGCTCCTATAACCGGTTCAAGAGGAATTAGATAGGCTAACTCGGGCGCTGTGATGGTAGATCAGCTCAAACAAATATCTCATCTGATGTAAAATCATTTCTGTGTTGTTATCCGGAGCGCGTCAACGTGCCCCTCCCATTTCATGGACAGAAGTTTTTCTGCTGTGTAGCAAATACTGCTGCCGTCTATTTGCCCTATATCTTGCATGCATTTGCACACGATACTCAACATATGGAAGGTTAGAATACGGAAGGAAAGTTGCCCGGCTACCCCAGTCCGTTGCGATGCAGGTGTCGGTATTTCCGGCAAATCTCCTCCAATAAACTACATATTTCTAGAAAGAATATCGCTTGAGGATTTCAAATCCATCATTTGAATATAAATCAGCTATACACCGCAGAGTTATGGACCATTAACCATCTCACAGTTCATATTCGCAGGTGACATGACATGACACCAAATCTACGGGGATAACTGATGGTATTTCATTTTCACATCCAAGTAATTTCTGCTGGATATTGTTCTAAGTTTCTTTGTTGATGGATATGCAGAGCACTATTTGTTTAATTTGAAGGCTTCATTTCTACAAGGCGACAATAATGCACCAGAGCAATAAAAAAATGTCGGCCCAGCTCAATGGAGACAGAAAAAACTGACCCACGGCTCTCGTTATACATAATATTGTTATATTTTATACATAAAATTATACAGCCGTATAAGTGCACAAATATGGCATTTCGATGCCAAATCATCTAGCTATATATGAAGTCCGGAATATTCAATCGTTGAACAATAAGGAATTCCACAAAGAAATTTGCTTTGACACACTTGGTCATCTTCGCTCGATATGTATACTCTAATGCTAACGGCTGTCTGTCTTTGTCTAGCTGTCGTTAACATGACGTCACAATTGTACGGCCTCGTTTTCATTTCGTAAATATGCGAGGCATAGATCATGCGGGTTGTGAATCGCTATTAATCATCCGAACAGTTTTTTTACAATGTGTTTTTCAATGATAAGCCTAAATCTGGGCATATTTAATGAATTATCCGGAAAACTGTAATGACGAAAATCTGTTAAAAACTTTTATCGAAACGTATTCAACTTGGACCTCACAATCCGGTGTGCTGCGGTACGCTGTCCTATACATAGATTGTCCGGGGGACACTCCAAGCTGGGGAAGAATGTCCTACAGGCAATCTTAACCGGGTACGAGTGTCCTACGGACAACTATCACCTGGCGATTAAAGTTCCACCCTGGGGAAGAGTGTCCGTGTTTCATCCTTTGATATGGAGATTATTTGAGAAGAGCGGGTGTGATGTTGGTTGGGGGTGAGATGGTGTGTGTAGCTCAAGTAGGATTGGCTGGTTCGATGACATCACAAGGAAATCTTCTTGGATATTATACCGATTTGCTTTACTTTCAAAATGTTTTGAGCATTGAGAATATTGTGTCGGGTGAAGCAAAATACTTTTGTGCGATTTGGAGCAACACACTTGATGAAACATTGAGGACGAAAAATCCCTCAGTAATAGTATATATTCCGGGAGGCGGGAGACTTGGGCTGATGGCGTCAATGCGTGACGCGTGGAGCTCCGAGTATCCGAACAAGCACACACATAGCCCGACGAAATATAGCACCAATACTATCACCAATGCGCACTGTGGACTTCGAATCCATATAACCTTTGCCTCGAGATGACATCGCGTGCCTTGTTTGCGGTGTGTATTTTGGCCAAAAATGCCGCGCAGGGTATCCATTGAAAACTCTCACTTTGTACGGACATAGGGTTGTATTCATGACAGTAGTCTCACACAAACTGTTTCACCGTCCAGTGATAGTAGACAATGCGTATCAACCCGCATATTGACCTTTGACCTTTTGACGTCACAGTCACGTGACCGGAAGTGACATTGGTTCCAGCGAAATTGTGTTTCCGGTACATTTTGTGTGCATGCGCAGGGTGAAAAGTCACTTCCGCATTCTCTACTACTATCCTCTGTGTTTAGCCTTACACCTTGGAACGGCGTGAGTTAACATATTTTACATCTAGTACGGGCCGCTCTCCCCCAGCTACGTAACAAACTACCGTCAAATATTCGATATCAATGCTTCTTCCCTAATGTGTACATAAATTGGGTATTTCCGGTACACACTTACTGTGGCACATACACGTCTCGTGTCATACATACGATAAGATAAGATAAGATAAGATGGTTTATTGCTCATTTCTGCCCGAAGGTTAAAGCCACCACATAAAAACAATACATACAGGACATATACAAAGTACAAGCAACACATAAAAACAAAACATACAGGACATAACATTTTTTACAAGCAATACATAAAAAGTACAAGCAATACATAAAAACAATACATACAGGACATATATAAAAATTACAAGCAATACATAAAAACAATACGATCAAAGACTATTCAGATACATGTGTTGTTGATTAGGCCCCGATCTGTGGGCGCCTGGTAACTGTGGCGGCTGAGACTACTCTATTTTGCATTTAACATATTTTGCTATAGCATCTATCACAGATTGATCAACTGAGGGCATAAGAGTACCTAGTAAATACGGACCGAGTCTCGGTATAGCCGTGGGCATGAATGAGTCAATAGTATTGAATAGAACCTCTCTCTCTTTTTCAAATCTAGAACATTCTAACAGAAAGTGATTCTCATTTTCTATCACCTTGCAGACACTACATAAACAGTCTTCTACAGGTGTATTATGGTATCGTCCTCTTTCAATTTGGAGCCGATGTGCGCTAATCCGAAACTGAAACAGAGAAACGCGATGTTTTCTGTTCGTTACAGACATGATTGTATCTTCAGCTGACAATTCAGTTTTGAAGGTACAGTACGTTTCCATTTTGCTGAATTTTGAGATATTTTCCTTCCACATATTACGAAATTTTATCAATAGTATTGTTTTAATGTACTTCAGAGTTGGTGTGGGAGATTTAAATGTTTGGTTTTCCCAAAGGTGATAGCATCCTACTTCCGATAAAATATTTTTTATAGAATGAACCAAATTCCGGCAATTCAGCAATCTATTCGATTCAATTTGTTCTAGGTATGCATTGTATAATAACGAAGTTGGGTTAGATGACAAAATATGTATATAAAAGTTTACGGTATTTAAAATAACAGACAGTTTAACAGGGGTTCTTCCGAGTTCCCCCAGCACTGCTAAGTTAACTGATTTCGAGTGTACTCCCATCAATTGTTTAAGGTACTTAATATGCACAGTTTCGGTGTCATTGTCCTTGCATAGTATGGTTTCTACCATATCAGCAGATATACATGGAGACTTATTTATGTAGCCAATCCATACTTCAGCACCATATAGCAATATAGGCTGTATAATAGATTCAAAAAGTTTACACGCTAGGGGGATCTTTAATTCTTTTGGATTTACTGCATTTCTCAGAGAGAGTATTGCTTTCTTAGCCCAGTGTCCAGAATAATAGGAACTGTGGACACTCTCGTGATCTGGCACATGTAGGGACCGTCGTGATATGACTGAAACAATGTTGAAAACGACGTTAAATCCTACTCACTCACTCATGTCTTAGCCCTACATGCCAGGTTGGTAATGGCCTGGTTAAAGTGCCCTGTTAAACTTCAATTGTAACTCCTCCTTATCGAGGGATAACAAAACAATATCATCTGCATAGGCTAGACAGTGTACCGACTCATTCCAAACACGTAGCGACTCACCATTCGAGTCTTCAAACCCTGTCAGTAAATCGTTAATATAAATGTTGAACAAAATCGGACTTAGGACATTTCCTTGGTGTACGCCCCTTGATATAGGGAAACTGTCACTCATACAAGTAGTAGATTTAACCTGAGACTGACTGTGGAGATACATATTTTTTACAGTATTATAAAAATTCCCAGTTAAGCCTACGTTCTGTAGTTTCAGGGACCATCATGCCAAACCGAATCGAAGGCCTTATTAAAATCAATAAAACATGCATAAAGTTTCCTTTTTTGGTGCACATATTTGTCTATCAGTGTTTTCATCACAAAAATATGATCGGCAGTCCTGCTGCCTTTTTTGAATCCTAATAGGGATTTAGAGACCAGACTATTTCTGTCCGCATATTCTACCAATCTATTATTAAGGATAGAGCAGAACAGCTTTCCAACGCAGCTATTTAGGGTTATACCCCTATAATTGTTGGGGTCTAGAGTGCATCCACCTTTAAGTATAGGAACCACCATACCACTGGCCCATGCTTTGGGGAATTGACCCTGGGACAGAGCCCTATTAAACAGATGTATGAGCATATCTTTAATATGAGGAAAAGCAGACTTTATCATTTCGTTACTTATGCTGTCAGATCCACAAGATTTGTTATTGTTTAGTGTTTTAACAGCATCGAATATCTCCTTTTCATTAATCGGCGAGTTCAGCTCAGAGGAAGGGGTTCTCTTCTCTAAATTCGCGAGTTCTATCTCTACTTCTGTTTTTCTATCATTATGTGTGGTTTCGGGACTCTTACTATGAATGCCTTTACAATGCTCAAACCACGTATTAATGTCTATTTTACTAGCACTGCTATCCGAGTTTGCCTGTCTCAGTTTCTTGAGCGCATTCCAGCATGATGAAGGGTCCTTGTTGATGGCATCATCCAGTTCATTCAATAATTTTTGCCGATATGACGACTTACATTCTCTTGTTTTGTTTCTATATTGCTTATGTTTGCTGAAATATTTAGTCTTTATTTTTGGATTGAAGTTGTTCCTATTAAAGGCATTATTTAAACTGATCACTTCCTTATGCAACTTTTTGCAGTCTTTGTCATACCATGGTTTATCAATATGGGTGGTTTTCCCAGTAGATTGTCTAGTTTGACTAATCTTCCGGATACTTTTATCTGCAGCCTGAGTGAGCAGTTCGCATAAGTGTGTTGTACAAATATCAATATCAGAGTCTGGTTGATTAAGACTTTCTAGCATATTAGAAGTATTAACTAATGGTATAAGGCTACTAATAAAATTTGAGCTTTTTCCCGGTCCCAAATGTACCTGGGGGGTAAGGGATGCACATCAGATGCGACATTAGGCAGGGTACACTTTTTAGATCTCCACTGACCAGTCTTAAGTTTTACAGATATTGGTTTATGATCAGACATACATGTAAACGGATGCATATTCATTTCCTGTACAGACTGCATCAGATTACTATTCACAATAATATAGTCAACAACGCTACTTCCATATTCCTGTATGCAGGTGATTTCACCAAATAGATCTTCCGGTGATCGACTATTTAGTATTCTACACTATTGGTTCCATATTGTTTCTGTTTATTACTGGATCACTCTTATAGAAGTCGGGGACTGGCACATAAGTAGTGTCCCCGCCATCAATAATGAAATCTGGTAAGATACCAGTTCGTGCATTTAAATCACCACAAATCATAATGTCTCCCCTGCCGCTATATATGGTAGTATCCTCGACATGTATGTGTAGCAGTGACAGACACTAATGTGTACTTTCTAAAATACACAGAATAATGTGTTTTTATTGCATACATTCGTTTTGTGTTTTCGATACACGGATTTACTACAAGAGTTTGACAATTCCAAGAGGTCTCAATAACGCTCATACTATCGTTATGTATCTTTAGTAATAATGATATGAATTTCGCTCCAACATCTGAAACGCTACATAGAGACGCCTTGGCCATGCCCACGTTAATCTGTTACCAGTAGGCCTAATCAGGAGTGTACAAATCGAATGCGTACAATATATATACAAGGCACCGTTTCCAATTATCGTTCGCGAATGAATCGTTTATTTCGTCAAATTTTGTCGAAGTCGCGATTTTCCAAGGCGCGAGGGAATGGTTTTTTTTCTTAAAAATAAACGATTCATTCGCGATCGCTGTTCGAATGGGTTTTTTTTTACTGTTGGCAATCGTTTTTCAATCGAGAACATTTTCCCGAATTAAAAGCGATATCGCGATTCAATGGTTTTTTAATCGAGAAAATATAAGCGATTGAAAAAACGATTGAGGATTATAGCCGAAAGTAGCACGGCAAGGTTCAGCCTGACTGACCCGCATACCACGGGTTCGAGTTTCTGTATCATAAACACTTCAGTCAGACTATAAGTTCGATCATTTTTTCTTCTTCCTTTTCTATTCTTCTTTGCCTTGTGTAAAACTATAGCATGTTTCAATTCAGTTGACGGTTATATAGATACGATGGGGATATTGAAAGAAATATATATACATAAGAATAATGCTGAACGGATATGGTCAGATTGAGTCATTTGCACTTGTAATTTCGTGTATTATTTTGAGTATTTCTGTGTTTTAAAGCTGGCATTATTCCAGATTTCTTGTGTAGTATTTTTCGTGAACGTTTTTGGCATCTGTGCGTGCTGAAATTTTGAGTTGATTCGTCAGATTTTCGCTGTTCGCGTGGTTTTTTGTCCTAAGATCACCATTTTCCTTGTGTAGATAGATGGCGCTGTATTGAATATAACATTGTCATACTGGGCTTTTGGGTCTTCGAATACTCTTAATTATTAATATATAGCGCGGGCTATTTACATGTATAAACAAAATTCACAACTGTCCTTATTTTTTTGCTTGTTTGTTTGGTTGTTTGAATTAATCTTTTTTGGAGCTCCCTGGATGGGAGTTTTGTTGTGCGGCTCCCTAAGTGGGAGTCTATATGTGCAAAACCCCACAGTTGCCTGGCTTGTGGGATATTTGATAGTAGATGAAGACGTATATTTTCAATAAATTAATAAACACAAAAGAAAAAAAAATATATATATAAAAGAAATGATTCAAAGAAAATAATGATATTGATTATTTTTCAAAATTTGATGAAAATATACTTATTCATTCACCATCAAATATCCCACAAGCCTGGTAATTGCAGTATGGGAAACACTGAAAGTGGGCTGAACGCAGTTTGCTTGGGAAGATGATCAAGGTATCGCCTTTGGCTAAAAAGGAAACTTTGACGATGCGAAGATGTGTTTCAAAAGGCCTGTATAATTCAGGTCACGTGACTTGGTTGCTGAAGAATCAAACAACGCCCCTCACCGTGTATGATACTATATGAGAAATGACTGCATTAATATAAAATATGAATATAAAACGTCTTTCTCTGTCCGACAGGTTTTCAACTCCCACATTTAAATCTTTAGTTTTGTGAAAAAAACGAAATTTTTAACCGATGATCTTACTCGGACGAGAAAGTTTTTCTCTCTTGCCAGCTATGTTAATCCAGTATGAGATGAAAATATATAATATTCAAGTGGTTTCTGGGTTGAGCTTCCCTTTGGAATCATTCATGGTTCATTTATCAAAATGTAAAATTAAGATAAAAAGTGTTGTACATATACGAATCCAACCGTTATATGCGATTCAGTCACCATTGTTATATGTATTTACTATAAATATGAAATCACTGCTGCGAATATTCTTATAATCAATAAAATAAACTTGATGATGATTTTTCGAACTTATTCACATCTCAATAGTTTAAAAACTGTACCAAAACATAAATGGATACCCTTTCCTAATATATGTTTCACTATAACAAAACATATATATTTAATTACACTATTTTTCACCATAATTAACCTAGAAATTCTCGGCTGGAGGGCTAAGCTGTTCTGGCTTATCGCCACGCGCTCATTCACACCTCTATCAAGTTTGTGCCATAATCATTCTGATAATGCAATCAACGACGAACTCAAATCCACTTCAGACCTATACCCGGTATTTACAAAAACAAGATATTGCGACTATTGTTTATACCAAGTTGCATGAATATATGAGAAAATTATCGGACGTATGAAGGGAATGACCGAACATTAACACATTGTCGGCTCACACGATATTATTATATAAACATGTAATTTTGTCATTTACGCTTCGCCAGAGTAAATCTGAGCGCGGATGTCACAGGAAGTATGGTACAGGTATGCGTATAGATATTTCCTGCATACGCCCTACTTCGGCTTGTAGGAGACTATAGATCGTGAATCATAGATATTATCCGGTTATCTTACGCATTTATACAGTATAGTATAGTAATATAGGTTTTCCATCGACAAATCCACAACCAACATTAATTGTAGTTCCCAGTTCGCGGATAGAGCGGCGTACGACGGCAACACGGCCTGTGTGTCAGATATCACTCCGCCTCACGACTCTCTCGCACATTGAAAAAAACCGATTCCCTCGCGATTGAAGATTCGCGATCAAGAACGGATCGCGCATGGGTAAAAGATTCAAAAACGATATCGCGAGATAATGGTTTTTTTTCAGAAAGGGTTCAATCGTTTTTCTCATTTTTTTTTCTCGATATCCTCGCGACTGATTCGCGAATGATCGTTTTTCCAATCGAGACAATTGAGGAAAAATCGCGACTGAAGAAAAAACGGTTAACGAATCGCATACAAATTACCTTCTGACAAGATGACGTCATGATGATGTCATCAAAATAATCTTTCGGATCGTCCCTTCCTGTTTGATTAGAGTGTGGTTTATATTTAGAGAGATACACTTGTGAGCCAAGGTTAGCCATAATACCATTAGTCATTTACCCTGGTCTCTCAGGGTTAAACTGCATGCCAATAATTATACATATTAGATTCCATGTCATATGCTGATATTGAACGTGAAGCAAAATATCATTCCATAAACGAGAGATCCTGAAGGATCTTGCCGCCCACCATTGTCCGATAATTGTAAGCTAATGACAAGAGGATCTTTTTGTCCATTGTTACTAAGACGATTGAGTTGTAATTTTGTTTACAGAATTCCGAATCTGATTGAAAAAGATCGAACAAGGGACACTGGAAAACACCAAGATATAATCTTTCTAAGTTTCAAAAGTTTCAAGATTTCTAGAAACTGTACTTATGTCGGTTGTTATAGTACAAGGGAAATGAGCAAAGTTAGTCTGAAATTGAATGTACATGTACGGAGGATCCTTCGTCTTCGTTTTGTAGTATTTTTTTTGCGCGTGTCATCACTGGGTACTGGAAGCGAAGAAAAATCTCTTTGACACTTTGGCATACTTCAGATTTTATAATTAGGAACGAATGCTAATTCTGTTCTGTTTGCTGGACTAGTTTGAGATATCTCTTTTAAGATACCATGCTCGAAAATAGTAAGATGGTACAATACTTAATACTGAAGAGATCCGGTCCACGTAGTACTGTTGAAACTTCGAATTTGAAAGTGTCTGAATCCTGATTATTTCCCTTGGATCGAAACATGCAGGAGTTTACAGTTGTCGAGTTGTGACATTGTGTCACAAGAGTGACGTCCCTTCATGTAGCTGACCCGCCAGCAGACGAAAGGGTGGGGTAGTTCACTTGCAACTGCATGGACTAAAGAAAACCGATTTAAAATCTGAAGAAATACATTTTAATTCTCAATTATTTGAACCCCTTGATATGGAAGGCGAAGATATGGATATTCTCTATAGTCAATATATAGAATATGCCACACCGTTTGATCCGCCGACTCTTGTGATGCAACGTCACAACTCGGGAATACCGTATTAATTGGATTTTCGAATCGGACCCAAAAATGTATATTGCACAAGTAGGCCCCATGTGAGACCTGTGTACCAAATTTCAGAAAGATCCATGAAATACTTCCTGAGAATTCACGATAACAATGTTTCAAGGGGAAATTAAAAATGGCCACCTGACAGCCATATCGGATTTTCGAATCGGACCAAAAAAGGTATCTTGCACAACTGGGCCACAAGGGGAATCTGTGTACCAAATTTGAGGAAGATCCATGGAGTACTTCTTGAGAAATCACAATAACAAAGTTTCATTGGGAAATCCAAGATGGGCGCCTGGTAGCCATATTGGATTTTCGAATCGGACCAGAAAAGGTATCTTGCACAACTAGGCGACAAGGAGAACCTGTGTACCAAATTTGATAAAGGTCCATGCAGTAGTTTCTGAGAAATCGCAATAACAAAGTTTCATGGGGAAATCCAAGATGGCCGCCTGATGGACATACTGGATTTTGGAATCGGACCAGAAAAGGTATGTTGCAAAACTGGACCACAAGGGCAACCTGTCTACCAAATTTGAGAAAGATCCAGGCAGTGCTGCCTGAGGAATCACGATAACAAAGTTTCATGGGAAATCTAAGATGGCCGCCTGGTGGACATATTGGATTTTCAATTTGAACCGAACAAGGTATCTTGCACAACTAGACCGAAGATCCATGCAGTAATTCCTGAGAAATCCCGATAACAAGGTTTTATGGGGAAATCCAAAATGGCCGCCTTGTGGCCATATTGGATTTTAGATTCGGATCGAAAAAGCTATCTTGCAAAACTAGACCCTAAGGAGAATCTGTGTACCAAATCTGAGAAAGATCCATGCAGTACTGAGAAATGACAATAACTAAGTTTCCTGGAGAAATCCAAGATGGCTGCCTGGTGGCCATATTGGATTTTCGAATCGAACCAGAAAAGTTATCTTGCACAACTAGACCCCAAGGGGAACCTGTGTACCAAATTTGAGAAAGATCCATGCAGAAGTTCCTGAGAAATCGCGATAACAATGTCCCATTGGGAAATCTAAGATGGCTGCCTGGTGGAAATATTGGATTTTCGAATCGGACCAGAAAATGTTTCTTGCTCAACTAGACCCCATGTGGGACCTGTGTACCAAATTTGAGAAAGATCCATGCAGTAGTTCCTGAGAACACGCGATAACAAGATTTCATGGGGAAATCCAAGATGGCTGCCTGGTGGCCATATTGGATTTTCGAATCGGACCGGAAAAGGTTTCTTGCACAACTAGACCCCAAGGGGAACCTGTATACCAAATTTGAAAAAGGTCCAGGCAGTAGTTCCTGAGAAATCGCGGTAACAAGATTTCACGGGGAAATCAAAAATGGCTGCCTGGTGGCCATATTGGATTTTTGAATCGGGCCAGAAAAGGTTTCTTGCACAACTAGACCCCAAGGGGAACCTGCGTACCAAATTTGAAAAAGATCCATGCAGTAGTTCCCAGGTTAGTCTTCCTGGGGATATTCTTGCATTTAGTAGTTTTACCCATGTCGAAGCGTTTCCTCCATCAGACGTCCACGATGCTCATCTATTAACATCAAATGAGTTGTTTGAGCTGATCTGTCATCACAGCTCCCGAGCTAGCGTATCTAATTCCGCTTAAGCCGGTGCTAGGGGTCATGTGGATACTTCGTTGTCTCCTCATGAACATCCGCAATAAAAGCGCGGCTGAGATATTAACGCTACATCCGAGAATCCACCGACGAATTATCGGGTCTGAATGTTATGTGTCGACGAATGCTTTCATGTAGAGTCATATGGTTGCTTTTAGCCGCCAGACGTCGTCAATTTTCCCCACCTCTTGCATATCGCTCCAATTTATTACCTGTATATGGCAGGATCTTGCTGGTGGACTGTTATTATCCGAGACCCGCCCTCTATACATGCCTCTCGACAAATATATATAGGTTTATTGTTTTGTTGGGAAATTTAAGCCGTACGACGTCGGGCATTACAGGTTAATTTTGCTGGGTATTCTTGCACTTAGTAGTTTTACCCATGTTGAGGCGTTTACTCCATCACACGTCCATGATGCTCATCCAGTAACATCAGATGAGTTTTGATTTGAGCTGATCTGTCATCACAGCTCCCGAGCTAGCGTATCTAATTGGTCATTTGGGGACTTCATTTTCTCCACACGAACAGCTGCAATAAAAGCGCGGCTGAGATACTAAGGCTACATCCGAGAATCCACCGAATTCTCGGGTCTGAATGTTATGTATCGAATAATGCTTTCCTGTAGAGTCATATGGTTGCTTTTTAGTTGCCAGACGTCGTCAATTTTTCTCACCTCATGAAAATCGCTCGAATTCCCATTTATCCCATGAATTAAACTTCCCACTGTGCCAGTACCAATGAACAAATATATGGTCTCAACCAAACAAACAATAGCATATTGTTACCGGAGGTAGCTAGATTTTGGCCTACGACACCCTCTACACTCGAGATGCCTCAATGAATCTGTAACTCTTCGTTCCTTATTTTTGTCTGTGCTTTGGTTACAAAATATATCTATATATGCATGTAACAGTATTTATATTATCCTTTAAAACATTAAATAAGCCCAAAAAGGAAATATTGTATATAAGAACCCTGGAAATAGATTTAGGGAGCTTTTTTAGTTCTGAAAGTACCGGGAGGAGACCCGATTTAACACACTCATAATGTTACATGCCCAGAAACACCTAAAAATTTCAACACTACAACAGGTAACAGCTGCTAAGGGAGATAACTTTGCTGAACATTTCGCCAAAAACAAATGTTGACACACACTTGTCAACTGCGGCACCAGCAACAAAAGATATGCTTTTTCCGACGTTATTGCGAGGACAAATTCCAGTGTCACATTTCTACAAACTTGACAAATAGAATAGGTGTTCAAGAATTGAACATCATTCTCAACGAACAAAAATACTCATTGTTTTCGGCGTGAGTGATGTTAGTTGTCATAGACTGGTCGACTATCCGATATCACCATCTAGTGTGATCTAATAACTCTAGTTTATGTGCTCATACCGGTATACAAGGGCAGGCCAGGCAAATCGCTGCATGCCCCGATCTTATTTGACTGGATTCGCACAGATGTATATTTACACACAGTTCTGGTACAAAACAATTAATCATACACTATATGTTGTCGTGGCTGAGAAAACTCGGATTAATGTTGTACTCTGTGCTCCCATCAAATAGTGAGTGACAGCGTGAATATAATTTAACGTTTCTTTCAACTATATTTGAGGTCCTATTCCTTTTGACACCCGGGAACAACACGGGTACCCCATTTGGTCACTTCTTATGACAAGCTGTCTGAGGAGCTGAGATCTATTCTTACTATGACTTGGGGTGTGCACAATGACATCCCAGGTGAACCCCGGATCCGAACATCAGTTCTTCAGTCTCAGTTATATATATATATTTTTCATGTCAGATATCGGGACATGATTTTTGTGTCGATTATAACTCATGAATGAATGTGCACAGGTAGGAGTATACCGAGTAACCGACAACTAGTCCGAGCTTCCTATGACCCTTCACGCCAGACGACGGATAATTTCTGAGAGATTGTCTGGATAGGGTCAGAGTTCTCTCCCATACAAACAAAAATATAAAAAAATAGTCGAGCTACCTCATCCCAGTAAAAAAAATATTTTTAAAATACATTCGGCATATATTTATTAATGAATAATATCCATTCATTGTCAGCCCAATTTAAGAAGAATCGTTTCGTTCTTCGTCTATTACAGTATCAACAACTTCACGTTCATTTAATTTGCTTCAACGAAACCACATGTGACCCAGTTTACCATTTGGAATGAGATAGAAGTAAAAGATGTCCGCTGGTATATTTGGATTTGGAGATTTGGAGTTTTGCTTGTTTTTCCTATTAGGTTATCTCCCTTTCCAAGGTTAAGAGATAGGAAGGCTTCTACCTGAGGATTTTGCACAGCAGCATTCATCAAATTTGATAACTTTTGATAGACATTGTGATTTTCTGCAAAAGTTATGATATAAGAAAATGCTAAATATTATTTATATGAATTTTTCATGAATATGCTTCAAAACTAGAGCCATTCTCTTTTTTCTGGGTTCTCAAATAAAGCATGAGTCAATCCACTTAACGTTGCCTACAGCTAAAAATGCACACCAACCTTTATTTTGACCTTTGTTTTTCCTCAAATAACACAATTATGAATGCAGCAACACACATTATCCTTAAAAGAGCTAAAACTTGTGAAGAATGTGACGTGACTACTCCTTTCTATTAATACCCTCCTATGGAAGTTCAGCTGTGAAAAAACACCACTTTTATATGAAATATATTTTATTCACAACTTCAACAAAAAATTGCTGTGAATTTTTTCTAGTCTATTTATTGTGCGATAATTAAATAATAATAATTGACTATAATTATCTGCTTTAATAACCTTTATATGCTATAATTGTTTTTAATTTTATCGAAAATTCCCCCTGAGCATCTGTCACAGCATTCGGCCTTTACGTGGCTCCAGATGCAGAACGTATTGAGATGTAAAGGACATATCTGCCGCGGACATTTAAAAACATTCAAAATGGCTGTTTCGATGGACCAGATGTTACGGCACTTAGGACGGCCTGGGCGATATCAGATTGTTATAAGTTTCTTATTGTCCGTTAATTATTTTCAGTCGGCATTTAATAATCTTGCAATGGCTTTCTTTGGCGCCGAGCCTCTTGGTTACCGTTGTGGCGGAGTAGTGGATTCTGATGCCAACTCGTCAATGTATTCAGGGTACGAAAACATATATAATGATTCTTGTTTGATGTACGGGACATCCAAAGCGGACATAACAAGATGGTGTGCCGTCCGCGAAAACTGTACCTCGTGCAATGTCAGTACTCAATTTATCATGGAGGACAGAGAATGGACAGTGGTGGCACAGGTATGTCTACATGAAGTTTCATTTCATTTACCGAGGTTAATTTGACGATTTTTCCTTACCCATATTTAAGAACATGTAAGAATGCAGTTACAGCCTAATCTGAAGATCGCATCATTTTCTTTATCAAAACATTATGTCTTGGATTTCTGTACAATGATCCTATTACGTTCAAGTGAAAACTTTGGATGATATACCTCTAGATATTAATGGTGCAGCAAATATTACCTTATAATATTTTCCAGCGGTTGATGCATCGTGAGTCATTGCATAATCCCCTATAACATGCCCTATTTCACAGCCTCCCGAAGGGGATATATCTACCGAAAATACCCATAGCATTTTTGTTCTGTAATTAGTCGTATTAATTATTTCGCATGGGATCGCACAATATTTCGACGTTCATATATTACTAGATGTGTTTAGAATTAATTCACTGAGCAAGAAAAGATTGGCATACTGAAATAGCAAACTTCTAGGAAAGAAGAATACGGGTACCATGTGAATTATCGCCACTTCATTTTGTCCCGTCCGTCCAAATACTCGTTAATCCGCGAATCTTGTTTAAGTTCATCATCATGAAAATAATGAATCCGAGAACCTTGTTAATGATCATATTGATCGTAATCAGTAATCGTCTTAAAATCAACCTTCTTCGGAATTCTTCATCTTCACGAAGGACAATCACGTGACCAGGTTTATCTACACTATTGACTTCATCTCCCACAAGTGAGGTACTGAGGTATTTTCGAATCTGTTCTTAGAATCGTCATGATCCCGGTAAACGAGTGATCTGATTGGTCAATATATACGGGATTTTGTCTTGCTGATTGGCTGAAACTACAGTAGCATTTTCATTCCCATGTGTACCAGGGGTACCGGTATTTAGGTGCTAGCGAGGGTTGGATAAACGGAAACCATCAACGGGTTCACCAAGGCAGTACATTCCCAGGCATATATTGAGTGCATGCCGGTTAATGGGTCGTGCATATCACGGTGAGCACAAATTGTTCAAGATTGCCGAGAGCAACTTTTATATCGTCTGAGCTATCTATTAATGTCAGCACGTCCTGGGAAAAAGTTTAGCAGATAGCTGTCATTTGTGAATGGAACACTAATATATGATTGTTGGACATATATACACTGAATGTAGGTCATATTTTACCTTCAAGCTACTTTCAATGTTCAAGTGGTGTGATGGTGCTGTCGTGATCACAAAGTTATATTCATAGATAAGACTTTATTTTCTCCTTACGCCCGAAGGCTAATGGCACAGCATGTTAAAACAAATAAATATTTTCAAATACATATATAAAGATTTCCACTATACACCTATACATGCTATAAGTGGTCGAGGATAGAGGGCCTATCATTTGGCCGCAGGGGAGACATATATAGTAGATAAACATATACATGTATAGACTACGAGTCTTTCAAATACTCAAAAACATTTGTGTACATATCTCGCTACACTGTTTGCTACTGCTTGGGTGGTTGTACCCATTATCCATCTCAATAGGGAAAAAGTATCACCAAATAGATTTAATAAATAGGGTCCGATACAGTTAAAGAGTTTATCTCTCTGGGGTTGGAATCTCGTGCATTGCAGGAGAAAGTGCTTCTCATCTTCAACAACCTTACAGGTGAGACATCAGAGCCGTTGTTCACGAGGTATATTGTGGTAGCGCCCCTTTTCAATCTCCAACTCTTGTGCACTAATTCTGAACCGTGTCAGAGCTACACGGTGGTGTCTATTTGGTATAGAAATGATTGCATCCTCACCTCCGAGGGTTTCCTTAAACGTACTGTAAGTCTCCAGTTTACTATATTCAGAGGTCTTACTTCTCCAGAGTGTAACAAATATATTAGTTAAAGTTTTCCGAATAAAGTTTAGGAGTTATTTTGGCGAATTACAACCTTGATTCTCCCACAGATATGCACACCAGTCGCAGAGAAGGTTTTTCTGATGAAGGTAACCCATTTGCAGCAGTATGGGCTTCTAGTAACTTTAATTTGTTCGAGGTAGGCCTTATATATCAAAGTACTCGGACTGGATGATACAATATGTAGAAAGAACCTGATACTGTTAACAATGGCAGCAACCTTGAGTGGAGTTCTTCCTAGTTCACCAAGTACCGCCATGTTGACAGATCTGGAGTGTAATCCAAGTATCTGTTTACAATATTTCATGTGGACAGCTTCCACCTCATTAACCTTAAGCAATATATCTGTGATTTCTCTATCTCTATCTTTATCTTTATCTATGTAACCTGCCCATACTTCTGAACCATATAGTAAAATATGTTGTATTATACAGTCAAACGATTTACATGATAAACTCATATTAATTTCATTCGGGTTAACAGCATTTCCCAGAGCAAAAATAGGTTTTCTAGCTGTACAAAATAAGTTTGTGATGGCTTTGTTAAAGTGACCATTACTATGTAGTATAACCCCAATGTATTTGTATCTGTTAACACATTTGACCTGTTCAGCATTTATACTGAAATAATGGTTAATTGGCATATTAGTCCGAAAAGCTACCACTTTGGTCTTACCTAAGTTAACAGATAGTTCCCATTTGTTAATAAACATACCTAATTTGTTAAGTTTTCTTTGTAGATCTTCTTTATACAGTGACAACAAGACAATATTATCGGCATAGATCAAACTATGTATAGGCTCATCCCACAGGACTGGGGACTTGTCAGTGTCCAATTCAGTCAATAAATCATGTATATATATATTAAACAGTATTGGGT
Organism: Hanleya hanleyi; assembly: GCA_036873755.1. Lineage (NCBI taxonomy): Eukaryota > Metazoa > Mollusca > Polyplacophora > Lepidopleurida > Hanleyidae > Hanleya > Hanleya hanleyi. The sequence continues at coordinate 59,796 of JAVTVY010031730.1, forward strand.
TTAACACGTTGCCCTGATGGACACCACGTGTAATAGAAAAACTGTCGCTTAGACAGGTTAATGACTTAACTCTAGCATTACTTCGTGTATACATGGACTTAATAATGCTATAAATGTTACCAGTTATACCGGCTCTCTGCAATTTAAGCAATAAGGCGTCAAGCCAAACCGAATCAAAAGCTTTGGAAAAATCGACAAAGCTAGCATATAATTTGTTTTCCTACCTGTATATCTATCTATTAAAGTTTTCATAACAAAGATATGATCCGTTGTTCTACAGCATTTCTTAAATCCTATTTGAGACTTTGATATCAGATCATTCTCTTCTGCACAATTGATTATTCTTGCGTTGAAAATAGAACAGAGCAGCTTCCCTAGGCAACTGTTAAGTGTTATACCTCGGAAATTATTGGTATTGATACGATTAGACCAGTTGACCATGCCTGAGGGAAATGACCAGAGAGCATGATTCTGTTGAAATGTACTAATAGAATGTTCTTAATTAGCGGGTATGCAGCTTTTACCATTACGTTACTAATTGAATCACATCCACTGGATTTTTCATTCTTCATAAAGAGTTTCACAGCATCTGAAATTTCTTTTGCTACTATGGGCAAGTTCAGATTATCATCCAAAAGTGGACATGTACTACTGTTTTCCAAATCTGTCAATTCCTCCCTCATTTCATCACTGCCAGACTGCATATTTACAGGCTTAGAGCTATGCAGTGACTTATAATGATCATGGTCAAACAATGTACCAATATCAATATTTTGGGCAGAGTTCCCTTTGCCCTCTTTTTTCAGCTTCTTGACGGTATTCCAGCAAGAAGCAGGATCATTTTGAGACACAGCATGGAGCTCTTTTAACATTGTCTGTCGGTACTGTGTCCTACACCGCTTAGTTTTAATTCTATACTCCTTACGTTTTCTGTAAAATTTTGTCTTCAGGTTGGGATCATCACTGTTGCGATTATAAGCATTGTTGGGGCTCCTTAGTTCCTTATTTAGAAACTTACACTCTGCGATGTACCATGGCTTGTTAACTGGCTTTGGAGCAAGTGATTTGCTTCTAGTATGAAATTTTTTTAGTAATTTTTGACATACTTGCATTCTGCTCCATGTGTTAGGAGATCAGACAATGCAGACATGCTGGATTCTAAGTAGGTTTCTGGATCAGAAATTGTTTGAGCAGTTTTGGAGACAGCAGCCTCTACGCTCCAAGAAATTCGCTACAGCTTCCTTGTCCAGGGCATGAAATGTTTTATTTTTTCCACCTGTCTCATGGGACAGGTAATTTTTTTTTCCACCTGTCTCCTCTATTTTCTACCTGTACACAATAATTATATATATATATATGCGAATAGTGATGAAATTATTCTATATGTTCACGTCTTGTACTATATGTTATTAATCGATTGTTTTCGTATAGCCTTAGTATTGACCTGAGGGTCGCCGTATTGGCCCGAGGCCGCAGGCCGAAGGCCAATACGGCGACCCGAAGGTCAATACTAAGGCTATACGAAAACAATCGATTCATAATATTTTTATTAATTGACATTTCGTTCACCTCGGCCAATACAACATTCAACCCGGCCAATACAGCTTTCAACTCGGCCAATACAACTCAGCCAATACAAGTCGGGTTCGACATGACGTATAGACAGGCCGTTTTACACTGTATTCGGGTAATAACATACACAGTCAATTAATAATAACTTGTATTTGACTTGCTGTAACTGTTTCTAAATAAAATATTAACACAAAGAGAAGTTGTCATGTTGTACGTGTTAAATTTGAACACTCGTTTCCTTTTTGCCGGCGTCGGAGACGCTTCTATCGGCTCGTCTGTTGTACTTGAAATGCCCTCGCCAGCTTGCGATGCAGTCTCGTCTTCTTGACTGGGCTGTAAAGCATCACCCGCGTTTGTACGAGTTAGAAAACGCTCCATTTTGATCTATTGCATTCAAAACCAAAGACAATGGCGGACGTCTGACAGACGGTAGAAACCTATGGCAACGGTATGACCGCTTACTCGCGCATGCGTGTTTCATGCAAGTTGCTGTGGGCAGACACGATTGCACACTGAACTGTGTACGCCCGAGCCTTTTAAGCATGCGCAGTTGCGAAAACTGTTCAGAATCGGGGACACCCGTGCACGTTCAATCAAATTGGCCCTTTTCGTGGCGGACATTGACAAACGATGGCGAAAGTACGCGGACAATATTTCTGTTTTATTGACCGAATCTCTACCTGTCGCATGCGACAGTCATTTATTTTTTTTACCTGTCGCACATAAATACTACCTGTCATCGACAGGTGGACACCCGAACATTTCGCGCCCTGTTGTCCCATACAAATTTTGGGGGTAGCAGGTGTATCCCAGTACATTTACGTTCTGTGAAATTGTTAGACAGTTTTGTTCTCCATAAGCCGGTCTTCAGTTTCACGGATACAGGTCTATGGTCCGACATGCAGGTAATGGGATGAACTGTCATCTCCAAGACTGACCTCCTAAGGTCATTATTGAAGGAATAGTAAACTCTGTGCAAATTCGTGCTCGGCGTGACAGAATTATGCCATCAGATTCCAAAAACACCGGTAGAAAAAATTAGCAAAATTCTACAGCTGAGTAAACACTGATTTATCGTTCACACTTTAACACTTCATGATCTACGACATGTTGGAATGACTATGACGTTTGACGGGTTATACGGTTTTGTTGAAGATGGCGCTGCGACAAAAATCGCGTTGTCATCCGGGCTCTATCCCATAAGGTAAATCATTAAACAACAACAACGGCAACATTAGCAGCGTGTCTTCTAGCGATATCGGGTGATGTGGCTTGATATTCCTGCCTCAGAAAGAGAGCTCGTGAAATCATATGCACAATGCCACATGTCAACCTGCATATCAATTCGACATTCATATATCATGATCCTCATAATCGTCTCGGAGCGTAACGAAAAGTCCACAGATCGGTCAAAAGCCATCGTAGCCAAGTTGACATGGCTTCGTTCGTTCCTTTACTACGCCATGATGCCTCTCAATGAACTTACATGTAAACTCCGGGATCACACGGCTCCGTGGGTCGTTCGGCTCTATCCGGCAATAAAACAACCTCTCCCAGCTCTCTGCCCATTTGTTTTATCAAATTCGGCAAAGAGTTTGATTGCCGTGAAGAGCTCATTCGTCTGCAATCAGTCAAACATCAACGGTCGGTTGAATTCTGCGCCATTATCTTCATACGGCCGGTCACGTGGGCACGATACGTTGCTGATCACAGGACACGTACACAGATAATGGCGGAGAATTCAACCGACCGTTGATGTTTGAAGACTGATTGCAGACGGATGAGCTCTTCACGGCAATCAAACTCTTTGCCGAATTTGATAAAACAAATGCGCATAAAAATGTAGTGCGATTATATCACCGACCAGTGTGTTATACTGTATAGAATATGGTGTGATATATTAAGATCATTACATTTATATTAAGACCATAACAATGTAAAATAATTGTGATATATTATGATAAACTATCATTTGCCAATATTTTTTTTATGATTGATGATTAAGATCTAGAAATCGAATTTATTTATTAAAAAATTAAATTCTTTCAGACTATTTGCGGTTTTAATAGAATTGGGCAATTGGTTCCAGAGTATTGCCCCCTGGTAACGGATTGAATGAACTCCGTGTGTTGTTGTTTTCACTGTCGGGACGTTCAATTTCTTAGTGGCACGGAAATTATATGAAATATGTTTGATATTAAATAAGTCCTGGACATAAGGTGAGTTAAGACAATCGAGGGACTTGCCGTTTGCGATGAAGAAGAAGCACTGGGTGAAATGTACTGGTTTCCAAAAATGCGGATTCTTGGCGGAAACCAGTTGGAAACTGTAACACCCCATTTCCAGCCTGTTTCCGCAATGCGGAAACCAGTGGAAACAGGTGTTTTGGTTTCCGCCAAGAATCCGGTGCACGGAAACTGGACAGAAACCTGTTGTTAAATTTCCGCCCAGATTACGCTTCAGCGGAAACAACTGATGTTAGTTTCCGCTCTGTTTCAAATGCATCGGAAATGGACTGTAAACTGGTACTGGAGTTTCCGACCTGTTACCGCTCGAGCAGAAAGAGCTTGGAAACCAACTCGAGTTTCCCCCATGTTTCCAATCCAGCGGTTCCGGTTGCGCAGAAACAGGTCGGAAACGGACATAGGTTTCCGCTAAGATTCCGGTGCACGGAGACTGGACGGAAAGCTGTCCTTAAATTTCCGCTACAGTGGACACTGGTCAGAAACTGATGTCAGTTTCCGTTCTGTTTGCAATCCAGCGGAAATGGACTGGAAACTGGTAATGAAATTTCCAACCTGTTTCCGCCCAGATTACGCTCCAGCGGAATCTGGCTAGAAACTGATGTCAGTTTCCACTCCGGGTTCTCCATTTCTTTGGGAACACCTGTACAATCATATCTAAACAGGTGTATGTGGTTGTTAACTGCCGAGTGCAGCGAGGCGTTTAAAAATTAGGCCGGGGGCCTGGGGGCCGCCAGAAACCCCACATGGTCTGTGGTGCAATCTGAGCCATTTTGGGATGAAAATTCCTAGCACAGGGTATTTTTATGTAGCATTCAGCAATTAAGCTACCCCATCCCAGCATGCCCAGTCCCCCCCCCCCCCCCCCTGTAGCCCATGAAGACAGATTTCTATTAAGCTTACATAACAATATCAAACAGGTGGATTAAGAAAAATCAACATTAAGTAAGAACTTGGTAGATTTTGAAGTGGAAGCTAAACAAATAGGCTTATGCTGTGTGAAGAAATTTGACCTGGCCTAAACTGTTCTGAAATCTGAACATCATGCCAAATCTACTTAAAATCTTTTTTGGGGGGGGTATCTTTTGGGGGGTATCTTTATGCTCAAAATTGTATCAGGATAATTGCAAAAATAGGTTCATTTATAGTGTTGAGAATTAATTGTCACTTAATATGCCGTCATTGGCTTTAACGGGTGAATTTGACGACCCCATTGTCGTTGTTGTTGTAACTGGCACTGCATCAAAATGTTCGACAAAGTCACATTTTGAGTCGCTGTCATTAATATTCGGCGGCACTGTACTGACAGCATCGCCATCCCCGTGAAAAGATCATCTTTTATTTCGTTTGAAGGGTTCGCTCAAACTCAGTTGTCAACGTTTCATTTCGAAAATTTCCCCTCAACCCCGTACAGTCATTCCACAGGCAGCTGGTCATTCTGTCGACGACTAAAACCGGAAGCCCAATGTACGACGCTTCTGATTGGCTCATCTATTGTATTCAACCAATCAACAGGATTATAACATCGCAAAACCGGAAACAGGCCATGTTATGCAGTGTATAGATTCCGTTACCGTAAGGTTAGAGGAAGTTTGACTTTTTCCTATTTCATACCCTGTCAAATGACATTACATGAATAAATGGTGACACGAGATACCTGGGATGAATCCATATAAATAGAGGTAAATCTTTGTTCATATCCCCCCCCCCCAATTTAACACACCCCAGCCCCACCCACACACTTGCCTATATATTGTAGCCGCCAGTCTTAAATGTATGACAATTAGCAATTCCCCATGAATATATTTAAAATAGTTGCAATTTTTCAAGAATAATCGTGTACGTGGCTGATAAATTTGGAGCACCCTATAGGCCTATATGCGAATAACATTCGTTGTTGTAGTTTGGGAGTCTTCTGAAATTAATGGGCAGGGGTTTTAAAAATTTGACAATTTTATTTATATTTTCTATGCATTTTAATTAATTTTAAACTTTCATTTTATTCCAACGTGAACCCTAAAACGAAACTTGCAATAATCGAATTTCTTCCGTGAAATATCGGTACCAAAAATTCTCATATATATCCCAACCTCGATACCAGAAGTGGATGAAACTTCATCCACTTTTGTTGATACTAGAATAAAATACCGGTACACATTTTTGTTGAATTTGGACCACTGCTGGGAATAATAAAAAATTATATACTATAAAAACATTTGTACACGATTGTTTCCAACTAAGAAACTGACTATGTATGTTCAGGTGGCTGTCTTAGCGTAACATATTAAATTAACGGCCTGGTAATTAATTTACAAACATGGGCACGCGATCCAATATAGTAAAGAATATAGTGAAACAGTAAAGTACATGTATCATGCCTTCTTGTAGACTGGATCCAGCCCCTGTTTCATAATGTATTTTAAACGGGAAACAAGAGCAAGTAACTCTGCCTATTAGGAAATGCTTGAAACAGGGACTGGACGGAACGTCACAAGGGAGCTAACTTTACAAGAAAATATGCACAATATACTGTGCATTTTTTGTCACCAATGAAAACTCCGTATTCTGACCCCGCCCCCAACTCAAAGGATTTGATTGGTTCGTTCATATACGCACGCTGGAAGCAATGCGTTCATGTCACGTCAACAATGAGAATGACGTTACTACCATGACCTCAACAATGGGAATGACGTTATTGCCGAGACGTCACAATATGCCGTTAGAATGAAATTGATACAAATATTGCGACCGAAGGTAAAAACATGTCAATCGTCCAGACTAACCACGCCTCCAGATGGAAATCTTTACACGACGAAACCCATCAAATCGTCCAGTCTCTCTTTTAAAAATATTTTTTTCATTTTTTTTTCATTTTTTTCTCATTCTATTTATTAAAGATCATTTTATTATTAATAATAGTACATATGAAATAGAGACTCATCCAGTCTAGCCTTCTTGATAATTAACACGATATAAATAAGGACTCTTCATCTAGTCTGCAACTTGTACGTGGCCCACTATTGGTATGTATTGGCCCCTCCCTCTGTTTTATTGATTGATGTGATTGTTCTAGTGATTATACTCTGTCCTAAATGGGCTTGTTTCTAGTACAATAAATTGAATTGAATTGTCCCACGGTTTGGTGTTGCACTGACATGACCCATAACATTCCAATGCAAAACTCATCACAGTAATGATATGTCTCTGTCTATCTCGCCTTGAAGCAGTGATCAGCCATCGAAAATATAGTCCCCTGGCAAGGCATGTTATCGAGTTTAACTGGAATAAAATTACAAGCTAAATATAACAAATGCCACAAAACTTTTTGTCCGTACAAACGGCATGTGATTATTTGTTGGAACGAAGGTGGAAAACAGTCAAGACCAATTTGACCTTGGGAAGAGATCACGGCCGGGTCTCGACCCCCACAGCAGTACGGATTGGGACTATTTTACAAATGGCTGCCTATTTCTTTTTCGTATGTGACGATCTTGTTCATCAAACTGTGTCATATTAGAAGATACCAAACGGAAAAGAGTCGAATTACGATACCAGGAATGATTTGGACCAGGTAAGCATCGCAAAATTATCTCACATTCCTCTGTGAGGAGAAAACCGAGCAATTATACCCTTGGGCATAAACGTGAGAAAATTATGTTGAAAACTGGGCTCCCCGTGATGGTTTTAGGTGGGTACATTACATTGTGCCGATCAAGCTCTATTCTGGTCAAATATTCTGTACGTATTTACAAATGGTATACACAGCCACACTGTATAGCACAATGATGCACTGCAAACACATTTGAAGACATTTTTAAAAATCCATTTGGCACTGAATTTCTGTTAAGAAGGCCTCTATATGGTGATAATTCTCTGATTATTCAATCAAACTTTGCACCCATATCAGGCTCAAATTTTGATCCTGAACATTCTAAATAAAGGAAAAATTACAGACATAAGTTTATAGCGTCCTAGGCTTTGGATTATGGATTATGAGAGGAAATAAATTTCTGTTTTGGTATCATTCCCTCTTACAACATGCTAAACAAGAACGGGGAACAATTCTTCAGCAGTCCATGAATTGATCAACTGGGGTACAGATTAGCCACATATATGCAACTCAGTGTATGTAACCACCGCTGAGTTGCACATCCTTACTAGGGCAAGCATCAGTAGCGTCATTTTCTTCGTGCCCAAACATGAGAAAATGTACAATTGACTATGGCATTTTACGGGTTGTAAACATGTCAAGTACACGTAAATAGCACCAAACCATGTCACTATCTTCCTATCACGCTCAAATGTTGAAAATGGCCTAACTACAACAAACGCTCCAATGCGCATGCACCGCTTCAAAGCAGAAATATAAAAACCACTTTACGATATGTCGTAAAGAAGAAGGCGTCATCAGCTAGTGGGCGGGGCCTAATGCACGTGGTCAAGCTCCATCTCCGTTACCCCAGCGGCTGATGACTTATTTACGACATATCGTAAAGTGTTTGTGTTATTAGCGGTGCACGCGCATTGCAGTGTTAGTTGGACTTGACTGCCATTTTCAACATTTGAGCGTGATAGGAAGATAGTGACATGGTTTGGTGCTATTTACGTGTACTTGCGCTGCAGGAATGAGCCAGATACTTTGTGTCGGGGGAGAGAAGTATATTTTACATGTTTACAACCCGTTAACTGCCATAGTCAATTGTACATTTTCTCTTGTTTGGTCACAAAGAAAATTACCCTACTGATGCTTGCCCTAGTAAGGATGTGCAACTCAGTGGTGATTACATTCACTGAGTTGCATATATGTGGCTAGGGTACAGATATGCTACAAGTAAGGACTGGTGCCCAATATTCTTTACGAATTGATTTCAGTACTCATACATCAAAATATACCAGGAATACATACTGGGATTCATAAATGATGACAATTTATCTGGATTTCCTATGGGCGGAATTAACCAGCTGTGATACATAAATGTCCATGGAAACTTTTCAGTGAATATGAGAATGTGTCGTGCACTTCTTTTGTTGGCAGTTGGATTATTAGACTGTTTATCGTAACTTAAACAGGTTGGGGAAAATACCTTGATCGGGGTATTATACCTTGATCAAGGTATTAGCCTATTCCTCTCTCGTGGTATAGGCTATGTCAACTTCAGTTTTTATATATTTATGGAAAATGTGGACATTCACAAACATGCCGGACTGCATGAATCTTTCAACAACATTCATTGCTTCATTATTCCATGATTTTCACGGCAACGTATTGCTTCGTTTTATGCGAATAATCATTCAAATTAGCCACTTAAATATTTCAAAAATGAAACATGGCTTCAAATGACATTCGGTGAAATTTATTCTGCAAAATGAAAAAAAAACATTGGGTGGCATTACTTTCCACAGCTGTCCTGCAAATCAGTAGCTTTTCTTGTTGCCGTGAATTTCAGGTATACCTGCAATTCTGTCACATTTGTATTCCTGTACTGGAGGTACATATTTTCATCTATTTCCTGATAACCAGCTACAGTGTGATGTAGCTAATTTCCATCCTTCTGTCCATCCCACCCATGCTGTAATAATAATTCAACCGAGCGATTTGAAACTTGGGGACCGACTTTACACCAGCGAGACAGCAGTTGGTATTGATTTCACTGAGCATTCATTGAAATCCAAGATGCCTGTCATCTTGGATTTCTTTTCCACAACCAAACATCAACATTTGCCACACAAAATACATTTCATGGTGAAACTAGCAGGCCTTATATACCCTTGGTTTTGCAAATTTACCGATCATGAGTGAACATCAGTTTATTACCCCTTGGCCAAATGAACCCATGTACTTCAAGATCCTCATGGTACTCATATGAACAGTCACAGTCAAAGCGTGACTGAGATACATCTTTTTTTTTAGATGACGACTCTATAACGAATATTATGGATTAAGAATACTGATCAGCGATACGGATTTGATATTTTTGGAACATCATGATGTCTTGCCGGCATCATTGGAAACTGTTGACCGCTTCTCTCTTGCAGGAAACAAGCCTATGTTTATGTATACTATGATTGTCTTTTTGAATTTTGTGCTAATACTGTTATGTGGAAAATGGAATAGGTCTTTGGATTATGGACGCGGATATTCTGTAATGGACGACGGCTGGATTATGAATGACGGACTAGACGCTTGTAATTACTGACAGACTGATGCTACAAGCATGGCAAGTAACATTTATATGTAAATTCAAAACCTGCTAAACATTTGTATTGGACATCTCTATTTTTGCGTCTTTAATAGAAAAGAAAACACTAGCAGAAATCAGACGAATGATACCCAGTCAGGTGTCCTTTCAATGAGAAAAAAACACAGGATGACTCTTTTCCTTTGCAAAAGGTCACTGGCATATAAAACAGGAAATCACTGAAATGTTCGTGTCCGGTCTATATCTGTGAACATTTTCTATCCACAGTTGCAATTTTTTGTGAGTGGATACGCTAGTTGGAGACGATGTGTCACGTACCAAAATTGAGGTCGAGGTCAGAGGTCAAAGGTCACTGTTGCCTAAAATCAGGAAATCATTGATCATTGACATTTTTCTGTCTACAGTTCTAATTTTTGGTGAGTGGATTAGGGGGGGACGATATGTTGCATACAAAATGTAGGTCGAGGTCAGAGGTCAAAGGTCAGTGCTCCAAGTGAAGTGAAAATGATTACTTGGAATTCAGTGAACACGGGAAAATATTACAAAGTGAAAGGACCACTAGAAATATCAATCTCGAATCCAGAGTCATTCGGTCCTGTTTTCCTTACAGACTCTGGTTGCATGGTCAGCATTACAGCTTCCCATTGGATAATGCACGAACGCATAGAACGTGAACATAACGTAGACGTATCTGTGGAGATCCTGCATGTGACCCGACGTCACACAGGTCTTAGGGACATGTTTGAGAAATGACGTCGTCTGCTTGTATTGTTGCGATTAATTTTCAATTATGAGTCAATGTCAAGGTCGAAGGTCATAGGTCACTGACCCCAAAATCAGGAAATTATTAAAAATAACTGTTTGTTTGTGTCAGTAGATACATGAGGGGGACACGATGTGTCACATGCCAAAATGTAGGTCACTCTGACCCCCAAAATCATGAAATTGTTAAAAATCATGATGTTTTTTTGTGTCTATTGATACACATCCTCGCGAGCCAGTGTATCGATCGATCTGTTAGGATCGATACACTGGCTTAGTTAGTTACCGATATGAGTTCTGGATATATCTTGTCATTTGCAGAGCTTTATTAGAAGCCTAGGCCTGACAGCAAGAATATGATATCAACTTTCCCATCCACTTCTTCATGAATTACCAGTATTGCATAGCCTGGCCTTATAGACCATTTCGATTTAGTTTTCACTCTGACTAACCTTAATAAAACTTTTGATTTTTACAGAATGTTGTTGAGAAGTACAGAATAAGACGAGCAAGTAACATTTCCCTTGGTGATCCTGACATCTGTTTACCCTGATAGACCAATACGCGAAGAGAGGCGCTATATAGATGTTATCCTGCAGGTGCCAGTTGCTCCAAGTGAAGTGAAAATGATTACTTGGACTTCAGTGAACACGGGAAAATATTACAAAGTGAAAGGACCACTAGAAATATCAATCTCGAATCCAGAGTCATCCGGTCCTGTTCTCCATACAGACTCTGGTTGCACGGTCAGCATTACAGCTTCCCATTGGATAATGCACGAACGCATAGAACGTGGAACATCACGTAGACGTATCTGTGAGATCTTGCATGTGACCCGACGTCACACAGGTCTTAGGGACGCGTTTGAGATGTGACGTCGTCTGTTTGTATTGTTGCGATTAATTTTCAATTATGACGTTATGTCGGTGTTGTTGTTGTTTGACATTTCGCAAAGGATCACGGGACCAAGAATCTTGGCAAATCGAACGACCGTGTTACCAGGGGTCAGATGAAGTGCGGTCATTTTTTCTGCGACGGAAGTGACCCCTGGTGGCGAGGTTGCAGAAATATGAAACTGGAATAACCTACGAACAGAGATTGATTACATGTACATGTGTATATTGAATTGCAGTTGTGTATACAATTACAGTGGTTTACCTGCAATTCTTTGCTACAGTGCAAAACCAGTAATACTGTAGCAATCTTAGTAACTAAAAAAATCTTTCTGATCAGCTGTGTAATGAGATAGGTCTGTCACCCAGATCTTGTACGTCTACTATTTACCCCGCCTTCAGGAAGTTCTTGATACATGTATGTCCTTCATGTAAACTGTGGCAACAAAGCTTAAGGGTACCACCGTTTCATGTTACATCCATGTTGCGTTTGATGGACTGAAAATTACACTTGTTCATGGACTGTTTTATTAAAGTATTTGGTTTAATGTGTTTACATTAGAGTAGAATGGCGCCAGAATCATCCATTGTTAACTTGTTGGTTTGACATCTTATTCTCCAATGCACTGATATTTCAGGATCAAAGAACTGTATACCAATCTGAATGTAAATATATATTGAACATTTTACCACTGACTTTTCTTTTGTATAAACTAACATAAGTTGAATATAATAATCTTCCGTTAGTTTCCACTCCATTTCCGCCTGTAATCCAGTTAATTTTTTATGCAGAAAAGGGCACGGAAACTGGATAGAAACCCGCTCTGTTTCTATTGCGGAAACCAAGAGAGTGTTACAGTTTTCAACCAGTTTCAATCCTGTTTCCGGCACACTTTCCACATAATTTCCGCTGCGGAATCTTGGCGGAAACAGCTTGGGAACTGTAACTCGTCCACTATTCCTCACCTCCGGAATCCTGGGTTCCGCTCAGTTTCCGCTTGGCTTGCTCCATGGTTTCCGCCCAGTTTCTGTCTTGTTTGTGTCCAGTTTACAATTTGGAAACTTAGTCGGAAACTGGTTGGAAACCATTTAAGGACGGTCTGTTTCCAACCTGTTTCCGCTTATTTTCCGCACAGCTGTATTTGGATTTTTCATATTTCCAGCCAGTTTCCGCGCTGTTTCCAGTGCGGAAACCAGCAGAGTGTTACAGTTTCCAACCGGTTTCAATCCTGTTTCCGGCCCAGATTCCGCATAATTTCCGCTGCGGAATCTTGGCGGAAACAGCTTGGAAACTGTAACACGTCCACTATTCCGCACCTCCGGAATCCTGGGTTCCGCTCAGTTTCCGCTTGGCTTGCTCCATGGTTTCCGCCCAGTTTCTGTCTTGTTTCTGTCCAGTTTACAATTTGGAAACTTAGTCGGAAAGTAGGCGGAAACTGGTTGGAAACCTTTTAAGGACGGTCTGTTTCCAACCTGTTTCCGCTTATTTTCCGCACAGCTGTATTTGGATTTTTCATATTTTCAGCCAGTTTCCGCGCTGGAGTTTCCAGTGCGGAAACCAGCAGAGTGTTACAGTTTCCAACCGGTTTCAATCCTATTTCCGGCCCTGATTCCGCATAATTTCCGCTGCGGAATCTTGGCGGAAACAGCTTGGAAACTGTAACTCGTCCACTATTCCGCACCTCCGGAATCCTGGGTTCCGCTCAGTTTTCGCTTGGCATGCTCCATGGTTTCCGCCCAGTTTGTGTCTTGTTTCTGTCCAGTTTACAATTTGGAAACTTAGTCGGAAAGTAGGCGGAAACTGGTTGGAAACCTTTTAAGGACGGTCTGTTTCCAACCTGTTTCCGCTTATTTTCCGCACAGCTGTATTTGGATTTGTCATATTTCCAGCCAGTTTCCGCGCTGTTTCCAGTGCGGAAACCAGCAGAGTGTTACAGTTTCCAACCGGTTTCAATCCTGTTTCCGGCCCAGATTCCGCATAATTTCCGCTGCGGAATCTTGGCGGAAACAGCTTGGAAAGTGTAACACGTTCACTATTCCGCACCTCCGGAATCCTGGGTTCCGCTCAGTTTCCGCTTGGGGTGCTCCATGGTTTCCGTGCAGTTTCCATCTTGTATCTGTCCAGTTTACAATTTGGAAACTATGCGGAAACTGAGCGGAAACTGGATGGAATCCGGTTGTTTCCACCCAGTTTCCGCCCTGTTTCCGAATTCGGAAACTGGCACATTTCACCCAGTGAAGTGTGGAGAAACCTGATTTTATCAACAGCTCCTCATATGTAGCATTAAAATCATTATACACATAGCGAAGGCCTCTGCATTGTAGCTTATCCAACTTTGTTGCATCCGATTGTTTGCAATTAAACCAGACTAAAGAACAATAATGAAAGTGAGATTGTATAAATGACTTCAAAATTATTAATTTTACAAGATATAGGATACTCTTTTAAGAGCACCCAACTGTCTAGCCGCTTTTCTACAAATTTCAGCTACATGAGCGGAGAAAGATAACACCTAACAACAAAACGCTAGCCTCATTATTGATAGTGACGCTTTCATCAATGAACAGTTCCACGTCCCTTTTAATGTTTGCTCTCGGTCGTTGCGCCAATAAGAACTGAACTTTTGAGGGATTTCCCTCTATTGGGTTCTCATCGAAGCACTTGTTACAGTTTTTGCCCTCCGTTTCTAAACATTCTTTCTCCTCAACATTTGTGCTTCCAGTCGCACTTAACGTGTTATCATCAGTATAATTAACAATCATAGTGTTGATGGTGTACAATAGGTCATTTATAAATACATTAAATATCGCAGGTCCCAAGACCGAGCGTTCAGGAACACCTTTAGTGGTACATTGTTGGCTGCTAAGGATAGTCCCAAGTTCAACTTGTTGCAGTCTATTTCTCAAATAGCTACTTATTAGAGTGGCACTTTCCTTGGATATACCGTAGGCTCTGAATTTAGCAATAGTGAGGTCATGGGGAAGACAATCGAATGCCTTGGATAGATTCATTAAGAGTGCCCCAACGGCCTCTCCACGGTCAAGAGCAAGCTTCCATTCCTCGATCAGACGTAGGGGTGCCTGCTGACAACTATATCCAGGTCTATATCCTGAAATGCCTGGGAACAGAAAACTATCCACAAACGATCGCATTTGCGAGTTCAGGCATTTTTCAATAATTTTTGAGAGAGATGTCAAAACACTCACTGGCCGATAATTTCTTTTATCCGGGTTGTCACCTTTCTTATAAATAGGAGTGACTTAGCATCTGACTGGAATTTGGACTGATCTATAGAATTGTTAATTATCTTGGCTACATCCTGACATATTTCCTTTGACCCAAGTTTAATCAATCTGGTAGGTATATTATCATATCCGGATGCTTTTGGTTTGAGTTCTGCTATAATATTATCAACATATTCAGGTGAAACATGTGAGAAATTAAAATCAGTTTGTTGTTCACATTAATTGGTAATAGCTGCAACACTTGGATGATTTGAGAACTTGCGATCGCTGCATTGCACGAAGTCACTCTCGGAGATTTCAAGCTCAGCGTTACTTGGCACAGTTCCAATGGAATCTGCGACACTAGCGAAGACATCGTTCGTGGATCTTGCGACTTCTCGTGGCTCGGAAATAATCCGGTCATTTTCCAAGAGTTGTATGTCAATAATTTCTTTATGTCCTTTATCTGTGAAAAATGGGTTGATAACTGGCCAAAATCTGTCTTGTGCTGACTGTCATTACACTTGTCCATGAAGTATGTCCGAGTTAGTTTTCTCTTTAATTTCGTGACGAGAATCATCAATGAGCTAACCAATGCAGTACCTTCCCAGGTATATATTGAGTGCATGCCCGGTTAATACAAAATTAGTCGTGCATATCACGGTGAGCACAAATCGTACAATATTGCAGAGAGCAATATCCAGGGCAAACGTTCAGCAGATCGCTGCCATATGTGAGTGTAACACTAATATATGCTTTTTGGGCATATACACACTGAATGTAGGTCATATTTTACCGTTGAACTACTTTCAAGATTCAAGTTGTGATCGCAACGTTATAATCATATGAGCAAGTTAACATCAGACGTAATGACCGAGGAACCCAGAGTTCTCAAGAAGGGAAATTTTTACTCCGATTCTATACACGTTTCATAGTATAGCCGGCATTTATCATTCGGTCGTATAGCATATATCGATGTTCCGCATAACAGAGAAGAAACGGTAATTTATAATGTCAGAATGTGCTAAACCTTTCAGTAATAACGTGCTGGGCTAATTTAAGACAAATCGTGAAGTAACATACTATTATACAGAAATATTGCGCATTTTGTTTATACACCTTGTATCATCAGATTACTGGGGAAATGCATCCGGGTTCATGTTTAAAGCTCATTAGATTTTCTCAAATATGAAAGAGAATTGATATAATCCTTAAGAAATATGAGTGAGTGAGTAAGTAGGATTTAAGGTCGTTTTCAACTATGCTTCAGGCATATTACGACGGTGCCTACATATGTGCCAGGACAAGGGACGCCCACAGTTCCTATTAACCTGGACACCGATCAGCCCAGCATCTTACGAAATATGAAATAAAAATGAGGGTCACAATACCTTTTTTCATAATGGCCACAGTTTTTCAGATAAATGATGTATTTTAAGACCTGAGGCATTTGAGTAAAAGTGGGAAACTGTTGGGTAAAATATTTAAAGCATTTGTAAGGCTGCCTTTTTTGATGGATTCTTTGGTGGCAGATATCAACATTTTGTTCACTTTGGTCTTAATGTGGGGTGTCTGGAGTTTATTGATAGAAAATTCAGGTTGTTTGGAATAACTAAAAAATATGTTATATCTCCACAGACGAATAGACAGGACTCCAGATCCGCCAAGAATTCAACTTCATTTCTAAAACTGATATATGTGTTCTTCAGCTTTAGCCAATGGCGGTGTTCTCGGTTGAATGAACTTAGATTGTCTTTGAAATACATCATATTTATTAGCAATCATGATGGAGAACACAGCAAGGCTATCTATTCATTGTCTCCATTGACTTCCTTTATCTCTATTATGCGGTGATCGCTGTCCAGAAGTAATCTTTGTCGACTTCATGGTAACAAATTACAAGCGTCCAGTCCGTCATTCATAATTCAGCCGTCGTCCATTAAAGAATATCCGCGTCTATAATTCAAAGACCTATTCCATATTCCATATAACAGTATTAGCACCAAATTCAAAAGGACAATCGTAGTATACATAAACATAGGCTAGTTTCCTGCAAGAGAGAAGCGATCAACAGTTTTCAATGAGGCCGACAAGACACGACGGTATAAACAAGGGTAGATAAGAATGAATTTTTGTCCTAAAACTGTACACGTATATGGGCTAAAATTTCCATTTTGATATCATGACATATGTAATTGAATGGAGATACAGTACCTCTATTATGTCCTACTATGTGAATTAGGTAAGAATTGATGGATTGTACTAATGTGCTAATGGGAATCACAAATGTTGTCGTTTGTTTTGGGCCTTGTACACACGACCCAGTTTCCCTTGATACTTTTACAACGTTCAAAGTCAATTGTTCTGTGTGTATTGCGGCAAATACGGCAAACGTTCCATTGGCCCAATATATAATAGGAACACCTCCTACAGTCAGAAATGCTTGTTTGTGTGTAACGTCGTCAAGCGGAATGAACACTTGAGCCCGTGCAAAGCACAGGTTGGGTGTTCATTCGACTTGGACGCCGACCTCGAAGGTGGTAACTGACTTGCTCAATGGCTTTATATCCCTATTGCTGAAATATTGCTGAGCGCGACGTTACATCTTAATTCTCTCTCTCTCTCTCTCTCTCTCTCTCTCTCTGTCTCACACAAGGAATTCTTTTTCTTGATTCACCCGCCATGCAACGGGATTTGCATGTGTTGTTCCAAATTTGAGAGTAACGTTATATTAGAAAAGAATAGACCTGAAACCTAATGACGTTTTATGCCACTTCTATCCTATGACAATCAAACGGCAGGTGGGGATCGAAATGGCTTGTATTTTAATTCCGTGTATGCCTGGATTCTGCTGGTGGACAAGTTGTCTCCGAGGCCGGGCCCCGGCACATCCCTGTACTCATAATGAAAGTAACAAAAGAAAATAATTGTAAGACAGATCCGAGGAACCTTTAGTGCAGGTTCCTTGGCCGAGTCTCTAACAGTTCGAAATGCACTAAGACCCTTTTCAATCCAAATGACAGACATATTTCTGACAGCAAAGCAAGGTCACGACATCAACCCTTGTAATATTACGCTTGATGATTGTATAGCACCGAATTCTACATGTAATAATTTCAAGATTTCTCAGTGTGGACATCGTGAATGTCTCACGTATCCACTCTACAAATTTTTCTACTACAAACTGTATTTATTTAGTTTCCTGTAAGAAGTGTGGTCAACAGTATGTTGGCAAGACCACCCAAAGACTCCATCTTAGGGTGAACGGTCACAGAAAATGCGTTAGGAAAAAACAATTGCTCATAGTTAAGCGTTTTCCTGGACCCGACCATGGCTGGGATAACTTTTGTATTCAGACCACAGACGTCGTCTATCCATCTACCACGGATTCCCCCTTTGGATTTGAGAGAAAAACCCGAGAGCGGGAATTATTCTGGATGTTAGAACTTGGGTCGGTGTTTCCGTTTGATAAAATGATAATGTCAGTGGGTTCGGCAATGCTACAAACCGCCGTTCAAATATATCCAACAGTACACAGCTATTTAAACCTCATCAACGCAGACATCGCAGCCATGGTTGGCGAAAGCTTAATAGTTCGATGATTCACGATCATATCACTTTAAATAGTATACATAGCTTATGTACAGTTCTGTATGCGTTACGGCTTTTCTTGAAACTCAACTACTTAGATAAAGAACTGGACATTGTTAATTTTCCTCGAATCCTGAATGATCCAGAGGTACGCAACGCTGTACCAAAATATTTTAAGTTCACAGAACCTCCTTGCATTTCATATAAGTATACTAAATCTATATCCACCAAAATATTCAATTACTCCAATGCTGTGAAGGAGTTTGACTGGAACTTATACACGTCAGGAGGCTATAGTTGTGATTGCGAATCGTCGAACTTTATCTATACACCATGCAAACTTGTTGTGACTGATGACCTTGATGTGGTGAGTGATAAGGACCTGAAATTACTCCTGATGAAGGGACCTAAACATAGAGCCGAGAAGAATAAATCTGAAGGCCGACCAGAAGATAGCCCTGTCAGCATTGGAACAGTACGTTATTGATTGGTATAAGCGAGAAAAAGTTGAACCTGCAGTACTCGCTGATTGGCCGGACCTCACCAAAGACAAGGTCGTTGAAACAATCCGCCATATTGACAGAGGTAATCTTCCCCAAGCAAAATAAGTACTGAGAAACCTGAATTCGCAAGGAGTTCCAGCAAATCTCCAGAGTACATTCGCCATAGTCCCAGCAGACAAAGCTCCAAATAATATAATATTGATATGTAAATATTACTATTACCAGGTGCTGGTTAAAGAATCGAGTGTAGACATATCATCATCAAATACGTCTACTTACTCCCAAACTTCAGTTACTCTGAAATATTTATTTAACAATCACAAAACGTTTCTCAGGGAAAGAGGTATTTGTCTTCCAACCAATCATAACGACATACCAAAAGTATACTGGACTCCCAAAATCAATAAATCACCATACACAGCTAGATTCATAGCTGATTCTACAATTACAACACATATAAGGGAGTGGGAAGAGGTGCCGACATACTGACTGCGTCACATGACTTCACAGAATAGCCTTCTGGTTAACCTATTCTAAAGCACATACCAAGAATCTAACGATTCGTGATATGTGTTGTATCTCAGGTACGCTTTTATTGTACCTGTTCATGTGGCAACTTGGATGATATGACCACACGGCCCCTAGCGTCTTTCAATCCTATTGAAGAGGGCCCTTCATGAGGTAAAAGCATTTTGGGAAAGGTATTGCGCCACTATTTCTAAAAACTCTGGCGTTGAATGACTCTGGCGTTGAATGTATGTGGATATTGAAAAACTCAAAACCTCTTACGGAAGAACTTGATGCTACCGTACAGACATGTATCCACATGGGATTTCTCGACTCTCTATACTACAATCCCTCATCAGGACCTTATTGAGCGTCTAAGTTCATTAGTAGTATCTGTCTTCAAGAAAAGTGATCGTAGATAAATTAATGTCGGAAGCCATAAAGCATTATTTAGCTCTACTACATACAACAGATATCATTCATGGGATGTTTCTTTGTTTATAGAGTTGCTTGAATTTCTCATTAAAAATATCTATGTGAAATTTGGCAACACAATATATCAGCATTCAAATGGGTACTAATTGTGCACCCCTGTTGGCTGACCTGTATCTGTTCTATTGTGAATATGACTATATGCAGGCGCTTTCAAAGACCGATCCATTCAACATGTTCAAAGCCCGTTCCTTCTCATTCACCAAAGGCTATATAGATATAAATTTGAAGGAAACTACAGATAGCCTTACAGGCACATCCTATTTAGATCGATATCTTTACAAAAATGAAGCGGGCATTCTCTCTCGTCGACTTTATAACAAAAGAGATGATTACAATTTCGACATCGTAAACTATCCCTTTCTGGACAGTAATATTCCAGTGGGACCTGCAAATGGCGTATACATATCTCGCCTAGTAGCATTTGCTAGATCCTGTGTTAAATGTGACGACTTTAATCAACGTCACAAAACATTGTTGCAGAAACTTATAAAACAGGGCTATACCACCAAGCGCTTCCACTCAAATTTTGGCGATACATATCGCATGCTGATATAAAAATACGAACGTAGCGTGCAAGATCTATGGCGTTACGTTTCGTAACTTGTGTCTAATTCCGCTTAACCCGGGGCTAGGGGCCGTATGAACCCATGTACTTCAAGATGCCCATAGTGCTCATATGAACAGCCACAATCAAAGCGTGACAGAGATACACCATACTCTAGATAACGAATTTACAACGATTATTATGGATTAAGAATACTGATCAGCGATACGGATTTTATATTTGTGGAACATCACGATGTTTTGTCGGCATCATTGAAAACTGTTGACCGCTACTCTCTTGCAGGAAACAAGCCTATGTTGATGTATACTATGGTTGTCCTTTTGAATTTGATGCTAATACTGTTATATGAATATGGAATAGGTCTTTGGATTATGGACACGGATATTCTTTAATGGACGACGGCTGAATTATGAATGACCGACTAGACGCTTGTATCGGCGTACAATTCAATTGCCCTGTCACCTACCTCATGTAACACGGCATCAATTTAAATGCCAACGTGAGGTCCCTGGTCTTGGCACAGCAAGATCTAATGTGGCGTATCTGGCTACATATATGACTTTACGCCTTGCGCCATATTCCCGGATGTTGACAATTACAATGTAGTGTCATTTTGAAAAATGCAGCTAGATTTCAGGACGTTTGATAACCTGTCATGTAGGTGAATGAATGCACTTAATCATCACGTGAATGAAAGAGGGATAACAAGCCATTAGGGTTTACATGTATTTGGTGTAACACGACGGTGGATATATTCAAATCCGTAGGCGCATTTTCTCTTTGTCCATATCTCGAAATAATAATGTTCCCGCAATTGAAAATTCAGACATATTATTAACTGTTGATATTCAGATAAACGGACGATTATAAACTTTTGTAAACTTTCTCCATTTTTAATGCACCTGTACACACAATCTAACTTTTTACGAAAAGAATCTTTACAAGGTAAGATTATGATATTCAACATATCAAATTCCAGATAAAACAAATATCTAAAACTTGTCGTATTGTCCATATTAATGAGACGCAATTCTTAGTCAGAACTGCATATTAAAAAATAGTGTTGCATAGGGCAGAGAAATTGAAAGTTTGAAGACGTTCTTCCTATGAAAGCGACCGAAATACAGATCGACTTGGGATATGGGAGAGAACTCCTGTTCAACTCACAACTCGAGCTAGACCGGTAATATGCAAATCACTCACCCCATCATTAAATTGGAGTGTGTATCTGCTATGTATATACATGTTTTGCACGCATAGTATAGATGTATCGTAGAGGAACACGAGTCATTGGACTTCTGTTACACTAGTTCACTCATAGTATAATAATGTTATATAACATTAATAAATGTACTGGATATTCTAAACCATGTGTTGCTCTTGAAGCAGGTATATTTGCACGGACGTGGGTGTTCTGAGAACCAACTTATCAACCGGTTGAACTGAATACCTGAGCACATGCAAATCCTGTTGCAAGGCGGGTGATTCCAGAAAACCGCATAAATGAATGAATGGATAAATGAACGACCGATCGAGTGAATGAATCGGGCACTCCTGGTTAGAGCCTTCCGTTAGTCAAGTACATTAGAATATATTAGAATAAATTATTAGCGTGCATGTACAGGAGCAAAGACAGTTCATTCAAAAACAAATTTATCTGCAGCTAAATCGACTGTGATACAAACCAATGAGGACAGATGAGGAAATGAGGACAGGACATCACAAGGAACGTATGAACTGTCAGAGCTATCGAACAATCTAAAAACGGGTGGCCTAGTCTAAGTTTGTAATTTGATGTGAATTAAGCAATATATTTATTATCAATAAAAGTGTTGACTTCAAGGACAAAGGATTCAGTGTAGTTGTACGCCAGTATAATATTTTCAAAAAAAATATTTCTAAAAATAAATATATTATTAAATTTTATCAACTGAAACCCATATGAGTTTAATTTATCACTGATACTCAGAAGTGCTATGCTCACGATAGGTGCCAGTCGCAATTATAACTTGACCATACAGCTAAAGCTGGTCTGTTAGAATTCAGTCCACAAATCCTCTTTCCCACTTGCAATGTAAAACTTCACATATCTTCCGGGGAATTAACACTTCGGCTTTGCAATATGCGGTATCGCATGTTAAATCCTGAGTGAGGAAGACGATGGAAATCTCAATTCACCGCCAGTATCAACTGCTTGGGTTCAGCCAAGGACAACCAGTACGTGGGCACTAAAATAGTTCGCAAACTGACACAATTCCAATCCGGGGAGCTTGAAATGCCACTTACAGAGATATGTATCATAGTTTTCAAGAACAGCAACATATACAAGCGTCTAGTCCGTCATTCAATGTTCAGCTGTCGTCCACTAAAGACTTCATGCGTCCATAATTTCATTCATATAGCAGCATTGATACCAAATTGTAAAAAATCTAGTATACATAAAAATAGGCTAATTTCATGCAACAGAGAAGCAGTCAACATTTCACAATGAGACCCGCAAGACGTCATGGTATTCCAAAAATGTCAAATCTGTATCGCTGATCAGTATTATTAATACATATGATTTTCGCTGTAAAGTCGTTATCTTGAGTATGATGTATCTCAGTCACGCTTTGGTTGTGGACTGTTCTTATGACCACCATGAGGATAATGAAATACATAGGTTCATACGGCCCCTAACCTCGAGTTTAGCGGAATTGGATAAATTTCAGAAACTTTCAGTGGACGCGCTTGCTGGTATAGCCCTGTTTTATCAGTTTCTGCAATAAAGTTTTGTGACGTTGATTAAAATCGTCACATTTAACACAGGATCTGGCAAATGCTACTAGGGGAGATATGTATGCGCCATATGCAGGCCCCACTGGAATATTGCTGTCCAAAAAGGCATACTTTTCGATTTCGAAATTGTAATCATCTCTCTTGTCGTAAAGTCGACACATCAATTTTATAGAGATAAAGGTGTAAATATCACGTGGCATTAGAGCTTTCTACAGTTTCCTCCAAGTCCTTTGAAGGTGGGCATATATCCTTCACTGCGTCATGTATACAGCGATTATCCACAGGGAGAAGATCGTCTATATAGTTGTTGGTGAATGAGAAGGAATGAACTTTGAATTGATCAGTTTTTGAAAGCGCCCGCATACAGTCGTTTTCATAAGAGAACAGATATACGTCAGCCAAAAGAGGTGCACAAATATTTCCAATAGAAATATCTATATTCTCTTTATATGTTGTTTCCAAATTTCACATACATATTTTACTGAGAAATTCGAGCATGTCTGTAAACACGGAAAGATCTTTGTATGTAGTAGAGCTGAAGAAGGCTTCACGACATCTGACATTAATATATTTGCGATCGGTTTTCTTGAATATAGATACTATTAATGAACTTAGACCGTTAATAATGTCCTGGGCACGGATTGTAGTATAGAGAATCGACAAATCTCATGGGGATACATGTCTGTTCGGTGTGTGACCTTTAGAATCAAGTTTTTCCGCAAGCCAACTTGAGTTTTTTAATATTCACATAAATCAACGCCAGATTTTTTTGAAATAGTTACGCAACACCTTTCCGAAAATGCATTTACCTCCGTCAACAGGGTTGATATTACACACATCTGGTCCGTCAGACATAATTCAGCCGTCGTCCATTAAAGAATACCCGCGTCCATAATCCAAAGACCTATTCCATATTCGATTTAACAGTATTAACACCAAATTCAAAAAGAGAATCATACTGCCGTCATATGACAAAAGGAAGCAAGTAACAAAATGATCATTTCGATATTTTGATGGAAAATACATTTGAATAATGCCCTTCCGATACAATAGTCACAGCTTGAAACGATTCTAAAACTTAAATACAGGTCAGCTGTAGGTTAATATATATTTATTAGGATAAGTATCTCCCACTTCACTTGCGTCCTTCTCTCGCTGTATTTCAAACTCAAATTGAGTGATAAGGCAATGGCAAAAAAAAAGTAAATACATGAAACAGGCATGCATTTGTTTTTAGTATCATTTTGAATATTCTACACTGTTCTGCAATATGCGCAGAATTAACCCTATCTCACAGGAGATATATGGGTAGTTCCCAGGTTGGAGGAGGGGGAACCATCTATGTTTAATATTTGGATTGTTGGATATCGTTGGGTCTGAATCTCGGACTAAATTTAACTATGACAAAATTAATCATGTTCCAACAAACTTCTCTAGATGACGACTTTACAACGAATTGTATGAATCAAGAATACTGATCAGCGATACGGATTTGATATTTTTGGAACATCACGATGTCTTGCCAGCCTCATTGACAATTGTTGACCGCTTCTCTCTTGCAGGACATTAGCCTATGTTTATTCGCGTCTATAATCAAACGACCGAACTGATATAATAGCATTAGCATCAAATCAAAAGAATAAAACATGTATACAAAAAAGCCTTTTTATCTTGATATGATACTAATGCGACCGTATTTTTCTGATCATCAATTTTTATTTCAGTTTGATCTGGTTTGTCACCGAAAGTATCTGAATAACCTGGCAGCAACGATCTATTTTGTGGGTGTTATGGTGGGAAGTCTGGTTTTCGGTCATCTTGCTGACGCTTTTGGAAGACTTCCGGTCCTGATCGCCACTCTGTATCTCCCCACTTGTGTTGGCATCGGTCTGTTCTTCACAGACTCATACATCCTCTTCGTCAGTCTCAGATTCGTCATGGGCTTTTTTGTGCAGGTACGTTCTTTGTCTAATGTTTCGGTATACTCTCTAAGGACACAATTGGGTGTAGAGGGTAGGAAGGTTATTCTGCTCAAATTATGCTCAATTGTAGGATATTGTAACTTGAATTAGAATCCGATTAACCCGTGGCTATACGAGCAAACAATTTGAAAGATACATGCATATAGCTTACATATATTCTCGTCTTAAGGGGGCTCATCAATGGTCACATTGCCCTCTGTACAAATCGTTGTGATTGTAGTTTTGTGACTTGTAAAAATGGTGAAGAATAAAATTTGTGGTCGCCGTCGGGCCTCAGGTATTTGATCTGAATACGAACTTACATTCTATAAATATTCCCTCGTTTGGGCCGTGTTTTTTTTCGATCTGCGGCCACATAGATCATCATTTTTTAACAAATGACTTGATAGGGCTATTACAGCATTGCTCTGAAATATTCTTATCTGATACCGTTCTAGCACAGGTGATCAGGTCATTTAAGTTGTCCTTATGAACAGTAACAATAAAAGCGTGACAGGGATCTCTTCTGGTTCTTGTGATGTTTAGAAAGATATATGTGATGTTTAGTCAGTATATTTGTTTGTGATGTCATCTGACTTCTTGTCATTAGACCGGCATCGTGTTCCACTCCTATGAATCAGTTTAGATTTCAATGTTAGGTTCAGTTTAAAATAGGCACTTATCATAAAATCTTTCAAGAAAACAATTGACAGGTAAACATTCAATTTCTTGTTTACATTTTCACCACGTTAGCCGCAGAAAATGGGTCCTTCTCCTTGTCGATTTCAACAATAGAGATAAGTGCTAAAATGGCATGTTGGAAAATAGAAGAAACCCTCAATTAAACGAAATACATTAGAAGTTTAGGTAGGCTGAACATTAAGTGTACAGTTGAATTTTTTCGGCAGATACCTGACATTGTAGCTGATACCGACAGTGTTAATAAGAATACTCATTTTTTTCTCGCGAAATGATACCACTAACGAGGATATTTTTTCTTAGGATTAACTCCTTCACAGGAAATTGGATTCAAAAAGGGGATATTCATAACTAAATTCTTATGTAGGATGCCCTTTCAAAATTTGTCATATACGAAAGGATCTTCCTGGTGTAGTTTCTTATTCAGAAGTCGCTTTTTAGGATGTTATTGGTTCGAATTGAGTTTCAAAATCTGGAAACATTATTGCAGAATTGTTGCACGATCACTACAATGTTGTATCACGACCGCCGCAACTTTACTATTTACAAGTGTACCTCCTGCCAGGGATAGGTCACAACTACGTGTGCTTGTATTGATGTGTACGAATTTTTCGAAACATTCCTATTACGTATTTGCGGCTGCAGCTGTTGCTTGTAATGTGATTCATGAAGTAGCTGCTAAATCTTTCAAGAATATTCCTTTTTCGTTTTTTCAGGGGCTTGACATCGCATCGGTTTCCATTGTAATGGAATACTTCACAAGCAAGCAGCGAGGGATCGTGTCGTGTATCATGGAAATATTTTGGGCTTTGGGGGTGTTCCTGCTTGCTCTGCTAGCGTTCTTGATCCGTGATTGGCGTTGGATGCAGCTCTCCATCTCTCTCTCGACAGTGCTCACCTTATTCATCGTCTGGTGAGACTGGTTAATGATAAGCTCCAAGTAAATGCCACATATTGAAGTTTGCCATAAATAAATATCCCCCTTTCACTTACCCAAACTACGTGAGGAGCGAGTTGGCAAGCTTTCTGCCAGCGGTACATGTAAATTGATAACATAATTAGAACTCGACTCTCTGTTATCGCCGGCTTGGTATGGAACGATATTGCTGACCGGCAAATATTGGAGGAACACGAAATTCCGTGGAATGCTCTTCGAAAAAGGGGTGAATGTTTTTTAACGTGATCGTTTAAGAGAACGTTGAAAATTGATACTCGAGTTATGTAACATTTTCAAATACAAATTACGAATAATCACCCGTTTTCCAAATAGTGTATTAATCAGTCTCGAGCCAGGTCATGCTTATATACCAATTATCTTTGAGTAACTTTTGCACCCGGTCACCTAAGAAATATTAGTTCCGTTATACCTCGTGCATTAATGATGTAAGGATTGTGCACCTCTCCGGCGTAAACTGTGATCCGCCGCACGTGAGGCACACCTCATCCTAAAGAATGTGTTTCCGCTCACATAGTCCTCTTTGTATTTCAGGAGATAAAACATATATATCCAAATTAAACGGACATTTCCTTGATTCTGCTCCCGACGGTTCCCTTCTAATTTGAGGTTTTTCTCCTGGTTTTTCGTCTCAAGCTGATCTCCATGATAACGGATGTCATACAAATGACATGCTCTGTTTGGAGTTTCGGCTTGATGCTGTGCTTCCATCATGGATGCAATATGGATTCCTATCAGTGGGGGTCGAGGTACTTTGTCCTACATTAATGTACGAGACCGTGCCGAGTGGATAATATTGGTCTATCATTCTGTCGCTATGCGTAGTGAGACTGACCATGCTGACAAAACGTAAGCTCCAGAAGAGATCGCGTATAACAAATTTACCATATATTTGATATTCGTTGCAATGATATTACACTTATTACATCCAGTTGGTCCTCTCTAAACTTGGCGATAGAGACGATGGCCCCAGCGAGTATAGCAGATATGTTGTTACCCATGCTATCATGGTTTCCGTTCCGCAAATACAATGCAGGAGCCGCGCAGGCACCGTATGATACAAGATTTTCATGGAAGTGTCAGATCCGACATTCAGAAGGCAGACACTACTGCCATCAAATGCCAAGCCAGTATAACAGAAGAAAACTGATTGTTTGTAGCTTATAATTTGAGTATTACAAGCCGAGTACGTGCGCAACTGGTGAATACAGGTCACGATGCACCACTATGGTTGAAAAAAACGTCGATTTGTTTGTTTTCATTAAAGGTTTGACTAATGTAGTTCGCGCAAGGACCCATCTGGAAAGTGTGGGGTTAGCCGGAAGTTAAGTGCTTGCTGGCAAAATGTGCACATGAACCGTATGTGCAACTAGGACTTTGAAAGTAATGTTCTCCGGTTGACGTATTAAGTCACTTCATATAGCCTGATGTAAGAGTTCGCACTGTGGCATTATATGGGACCCATCATCAAGCCACTATTTATTTATTGATGTGTGTCATTGTAAATTAAGCCTATAGATCGACTTCAGTTTTTTTCAAATTTGGAGATACATACCGCATGCTGATGGCAAAATTTGAACGTAGCGTGCAAGATCTATGGCGTTACATTTCGAACTTGTGTCTAAATCCGCTTAACCCAGGGCTAGGGGCCGTATGGACCCATGTACTTCAAGATCCTCATGGTGCTCATATGAACAGACACAATCAAAGCGTGACTAGGTAACGACTTTAAAACGATTATTATGGATTAAGAATTCTGATCAGCGATACGGATACGTGACTCAATAAAGTATTTGCTGATATCAGAAAATCATTTGATGATAACAGCAAATACGCTTTATTTGTTGATATCAGCAAATTATTTGCTGATGTCATGAACTCATTTGATGATATCAGCAAATGATTTGATGATACCAGCAAATACTCTCATTAACTATGGCGAAGAGTCCTCACAGCGCATGTTTCGTTTCACAAACTCGATCCACTATTTCCCTGCCACCATTAGCGGAGGTTGACCTTCATGCCCTGCCCATAACGCACTGTGGCGGGCTCACCCCGCACGAGTTTCTGTGTACATTTGACCGGACCCCGCTCCCCTCTCCCAAGGTCAACATAGATATAACACAAATAGCGCTTGAGATCATACTGCATTTACAGAAGACATGCTTAGATTGATAACCTTACACAACTGTTTCAATCTGTACCGGCTTTAGGACTATCTGATTAGACAAGTACCCAACTCGTATACAGATCAAAAGAAGCATATGGATTCTTTGAAGTTTGGTTAGTTTTATCTTTAACATAAAATATTTATCTCCTTTTTCGGGTCAGTAACGGGTCAAAGAGATTTATTTATTGCTGTACGTGCGGGTATGTCCTATCTGCTACAATTAAAGCCAACCAGTGATGGAGTGTGACTATCAGTTCGGCCTTAATATACCATGCTCCATTCTGGCCGGCTTTCCCGAAATCATTACAATTCCCCTTCCGCCTCACCCCTTTATACTCAAATGCTGATCTTATAAATATCTGTATACATGTAAATAACTGACAATGAAAAGTGTATCTTCTCTACTGTATATTTATTCTCGTGCTCTTATATTCATGATTCTGTTTGTCTTTTATTAGTTTGGCGTGTGATATATACATGTACTGGAGTTTTGATAGCGGTGGCTATTGGACATACTCCCTACATCACTCAATCCACTGTAGTTGCATTTGATTGATTTATTGTTATTGCCTGTTCATTTTGGTAGTAAATATTACATGTGATTTGTCGGTAACTGGCTTTACCAGTAGGTATAAATTAATTTATCAAACAGCAGGACAAGAAGGGAGCAGGCATTACAATTTAGACTTATTTTCACCTTCTGCCATATTTCATGATACCATCAAATGATTTGCTGATATCATCAAATGAATTGCTGGTATCATCAAATGATTTGCTGATATCATCAAATGATTTGCAGTTATAAAATCATTTGGTAATATCTCTAAATCATTTGCAAATATCAGCAAATCGACGTAATTTTAACCCCAGTGCAATCAGAAATATATATATAACATTGAGGCTTCTCCTGCTAGGTTAATTATACCTGTCAGAAATATATATAAAACATTGAGGCTTCTCCTGCTAGGTTAATTATACCTGTCAGAAATATATATAAAACATTGAGGCTTCTCCTGCTAGGTTAATTATACCTGTCGGAAATATATATAAAACGTTGAGGCTTCTCCTGCTAGGTTAATTATACCTGTCAGAAATATATATAAAACATTGAGGCTTCTCCTGCTAGGTTAATTATACCTGTCAGAAATATATATAAAACATTGAGGCTTCTCCTGCTAGGTTAATTATACCTGTCGGAAATATATATAAAACATTGAGGCTTCTCCTGCTAGGTTAATTATACCTGTCGGAAATATATATATATAACATTGAGGCTTTTCCTGCTAGGTTAATTATACCTGTCAGAAATATATATAAAACATTGAGGCTTCTCCTGCTAGGTTAATTATACCTGTCGGAAATATATATATATAACATTGAGGCTTTTCCTGCTAGGTTAATTATGCCTGTCAGAAATATATATAAAACATTGAGGCTTCTCCTGCTAGGTTAATTATACCTGTCAGAAATATATATAAAACATTGAGGCTTCTCCTGCTAGGTTAATTATACCTGTCGGAAATATATATATATATAACATTGAGGCTTTTCCTGCTAGGTTAATTATACCTGTCAGAAATATATATAAAACATTGAGGCTTCTCCTGCTAGGTTAATTATACCTGTCAGAAATATATATAAAACATTGAGGCTTCTCCTGCTAGGTTAATTATACCTGTCAGAAATATATATAAAACATTGAGGCTTCTCCTGCAAGGTTAATTATACCTCTCGGAAATATATATAAAACATTGAGGCTTTTCCTGGTAGGTTAATTATACCTGTCGGAAATATATATAAAACATTGAGGCTTCTCCTGCTAGGTTAATTATACCTGTCGGAAATATATATAAAACATTGAGGCTTCTCCTGCTAGGTTAATTATACCTGTCGGAAATATATATAAAACATTGAGGCTTCTCCTGCTAGGTTAATTATACCTGTCAGAAATATATATAAAACATTGAGGCTTCTCCTGCTAGGTTAATTATACCTGTCGGAAATATATATATAACATTGAGGCTTCCCCTGCTAGGTTAATTATACCTGTCGAAAATATATATAAAACATTGAGGCTTCTCCTGCTAGGTTAATTATACCTGTCGGAAATATATATATAACATTGAGGCTTCTCCTGCTAGGTTAATTATACCTGTCAGAAATATATATAAAATATTGAGGCTTCTCCTGCTAGGTTAATTATACCTGTCGGAAATATATATAAAACATTGAGGGTTCTCCTGCTAGGTTAATTATACCTGTCAGAAATATATATAAAACATTGAGGCTTCTCCTGCTAGGTTAATTATACCTGTCGGAAATATATATAAAACATTGAGGGTTCTCCTGCTAGGTTAATCTCCCCAGAAAATTGCAGATGTCTTTCTTATTTGATTATGGACACCGTACTACTTCGGAGAGGACGACTGGCTACTGAATGCCGGATTTAAAATGTGCATTAATCCAACAAATTTATATATTTCTCAAACATGTAGGCAACGTCTTTATCCATGCCTTATCTCTAATTTCACCCTCTTCACTCAAAGAGCATATATCTCTAATGTGATGTCACAACTGGCAAGGGTGCCAAGAACGATGCGACATGTGAAAATTCGGTTTCCTTGCCTCTGAGGTTACTGGGGAAAATGGGCCTAAAATTATATTTTCTATAGCACGTAGGTCCCCAAATTTCCATATCGTCTTTTAGAATCCAGTGTGATAAACATGAACTTGGAAATAACAAAATCTTTTATCTTTCTCAGGTTATATCCTGAATCTCTGCGTTGGCTCCTCGTCAAGGGTAAATACGGACGAGCGGAAAAGTTGATACAGAAAATCTCAAGATACAATAACGGACCGAGGGAAATTCCGACTGAGATACAGTCTATGCTGTCAGAGCACCGGGAAAACCGTGAGAAAGAACAAGTTTACAATGTGTTCCACCTCTTACAGAACAAAACTTTGATGAAACGAAGTCTTATACTCTGGTATATATGGTAAGTATCATTACTGTGGCGACTGAGAAAAAGAAATGGAAATAATAAATATAGAATACAAAAGCAAGTTTAAGAAAATACATTTGTAGAGGAAACGAAACGCAAATATATATTTGATGGAGGAACTGTGCTATTATCAACACAGTCAAGCCGAACGAAAATATTTGAACGAGAACGTTGGTGAACTATACCGGTGATACAAACCATTAAAGCTATCACTAAATAGAACTCCAACTTATATTTAACCTAAGCTTAGCATGCATAATGAATATAACAGTTTTATTTCCAATTCTTTGAACATGATGCTGTACTGTTACAATTTATATAGTATGTACATACATTTGACATGCAGGTAATGAGATATGCAAGGTTCATATAAATGACTTCTATGTTGTATGAATAATAACCTCAGGTACTGTCCTAGAAATATATCTTTCGATTATTGGCACGGAAACGGTCTGAATATTGAATGTCGTATCTGATGCTTGCTATTCAGGCGGGGTCACAAAAAAAATTCTCGGTCAGTTTTCGAATTTGACAATATAAAATACACCCCATTATAACGAATGATATATTTATAGGTTCTGTGCCTCCGTCAGTTATTACGGGCTGGTCTTCAACACTGGCTCACTCCCTGCCTTCAAATACACGATCTTCCTGATTGGTGCGAGCGTGGATATTGTTATCTTCACATTGAACATACCCATTCTTTACTTGTGAGTACTAATTATTGAAAATTATTGATAATTCACCAATCTGAGAGATCGCGTGTGCTATGTGCAAAAGCTCCGGTCGGATTGCGCTTGCTTGAATTATATGCGCGGCTATCATTTATATATTACAGTTGTTAAATAAGTGTACCGTGTTTATACTGAATGATAAATCAGTTTACTTCAGGTGATCTGCACATTTACTACTATTGTTCCGTTCAAATCCAATCCACTATTAGCATATTCAAACTGCACGCGTCATATTAAAGTTTGGTGCTTGTCATGAAACGGTTGACCCTACAGAAGTCGAATATGCTGTTATCTTGAAATTGAATAGTTATATACTGATTTTTCTTATGTGAGTACATGGTGCTTCCCGTCGTAATTACAACACATATAAGGAAAGTGGGAAGAGGTGCCGACATACTGACAGAGCCGCATGACTTCACAGTATGGTCTTCTGGTTAACCTATTCTAAAGCACATACCAATAATCTAACGATTCGTGATATGTTTTGTATCTCAGGTAGGCTTTTATTGTACCTGTTTCTGTGGCATCTTGGATGCCATGACCACACGGCTCCTAGCACCGGCATAAGCGGTATTAGATACAAATCTAGAGAGCTATGATGGAAATGCTCTGACAACAGACATACCGGTAATTGTTGAGCAGTGTCGGACATTGCACTGCATGTAAAGCATGGGTGATGCTATGTGGGATGGGCCGTACAGCGAAGTAATCGGATTAATCAAGGGGTACTAAGTTGTAGCATACGACATCAAACACTTTCTCTATATTGATTTGTCCGCCAAAGAAACAACTCATCTTTTCTCTGAAATTTGAGGCCTCAGCGAATCACCAAGTTGTATCACCATGCTGTTCAATTTTATAGGACAAATAAACCTAAATAAACACATCAACGTCAGCAGCTTCGTCAATACAGAATTTGAATACAGCAATGATAAACCATTCTGCCTGGATTTAGTATGGTATAGTAAGGGCCAAATATCTCATTTTTAGCCGTCGGGTAACGACGTGCTATTGGGAGCGTCCTCAGGAAACTGTTCACTGGCCAATGTGGACAGCCCCTGCCGACGCTGTCGCTTGACTACCCGGCCAAGATGTCATTTCGACAAAATAGTTCTGTGTTGTTTTTGATAAAACAATAATCCCAACATTTGCATTCCGCGTGACCAGACGTCGTTTTTCTGATTTTTGACTTGGAGCTGATTATTTTATTTTTAACTTCGAGACATCTTGGAGATTGAACTACAATTGACCTGATGGGATATCTTGGAGATTGAAACTGATTATTGGAATCTTGAAGATGATCATTGGGAATTGATTTTCTGATTTGAAAATATTGGTTTTAATTGAAGAAACTGTGGCCCGATACTGTTCACTATAATAGAGGGATTCTCATCAGACATTGATTTGTTGGTAGTCTAATTATTTTGATAAACACATATTTAACTTCGTAAATGTCCGCCAAAGATTCAAAGCTACCAGAGGCAAAATAAGTTTTGGATTGTCAAACATGGGCATTGGTTTTATGCAAAGTAGGATTACAACATTCTGTCGAGGAAAGCAACACAATATAAACAATTTTATATCGGAAAGCTCGAAAATTCGAGACATTCCTTCACTTTGTTTTTGTGTGTTTTCCTCCAGTATGCAGATGTTTCCAATGGTTACTGTGTTAAGCCGACAACATTTTGATTGACATACACTGGCGCAACTGGTCAAATCAGTTGGCAATATAGAGACCTGTTACACTATGCATATACTCTTTTAATTCTTTCCAATGATGTGGAACTAAATCCTGGACCATACCTTGGTCGGTTACCATAAGTCAGAATTTCTGCAGACTATCAACAGGGAAGTGATTGCGTCTCAGCGGATTCCAGAGAACATCAGTGTCTTTGTAATTGTGTTTTTCTGCCTGAGCGCATTCATGCAATCCTAAACACATGGACGAAAGTCCACTTGAACACAATCTTGCACTGTGGTAATGAATTGCATAGGTCTGTTCTTTTCTCTGGTACAAGGCATTCGCCATACCTTCTTCCGAGTGATATTCTTCAATATTTCAACATTAATTCCGGACATGCTCGTACAAGACGGGAGAGTTGTCCCTCCGGATAAGTTGACCATCTGAATAGTGCCCCAAATCATGTCGGGTCCAGCCTTCAGTACTCTCTTAAAATTATTTTTAGGACATTTTACTAGTTCGATTTCAACTGAACCACGTATAGGCCATATAATAATCTCGCCTTATTTTACCATTTTCTGTCAGAGTAATACGAAAGCCTTTCCGCCTATCGTGTCCCAACACATACCGGATATAATTTGCACGGACACTCACGAAGGATGGAACGAATCCCTTAGTGACACCACCTACAAGCAGACCTGCATGTGGGGACAGTCCACAGAACACAACCCATTTTAAAGTCTACCGGCTGCATTGCGCCGGTGGACAAAAACAAACGCTACACGAACACTTTCATCAACATGGCCGCCACAGCGACAGGATGTGATCTCAATTGTTTATTATCGTACTTCAGTAATTTACACCAGAAGTTCCGTTTCACGAAATGCACATGTCATCTTTTCAACTCTGACTCCCTATGTCTCAGTCTCCCACAGCTACCCAATAGACAAAACAGGGTTATCTCTCCTTATGCCGATACAGAGTATTCCGAATGGTGAAGACCCACAGGGCGTTTTTTCACCCTCGATAAGTGACAATTTTCATACAAAGCTACAATCCTTCAATTATAGCTCATTATATTTATCTTTGGGCAGGAAAACGTATTTTGCCACTCTCCGCTCAGGTCTATTCTGACAAATGACCACGGGGAGCGGCCTAAACTGACAAGATCTCCTAAAGTGTTTTGTTAATTATTCCTGAATCAGGCAGCGTTATTGGGCCCAATTCTTTAGGCGTAAACGAACTCATAATTTGTTATCGAAAAGTAGTCCACCTTGTTAAAGAGCAAACGGAATTTGATTTTTTGAACAATAAAATAAATCTGAACACGTTTTTCAATAGAAATCAAAACGTCATAAACGTCTATAGCAGATTAGAACCAAATACCATTTTATCGAGTGTATCTGATAGTCAATTGATCGATTTGAATTGACCTGGTAAATGTACGTTTGTGAGAGGATGTTCTGGTTGTAGGCTATATGAATACTTGACATCCAGCAGTGATAATAATAGAACAGACACATGCATAAGGGGAGATAACCCTGTTTGGAGGTTGTCCAGTAGACTCAAAAAACGACGGCAATCAGGGCCCTTGGCCCTTTCGTTAAGATATAAATGGAACAAATAGGACTATCTTGTGTGGTGCCAATTTGATTTTGTCATTCTTTTGTGTAATATCTGCAACATCACAGCATATCGCCTTCACCATTTTACAGAGAAAGTCTTTAATAAGCCCACTTCTCTTCCTGTATAATGTAAAGTTAATGGTCACGACGCTCTATGCATTGATGACTTTGGCGGGCTCGCCCTGCGCCGCGCGAGTGAATTGTTGCATCTGTTGGGATTGAGGATATTGTCTATATAATATGTGCAACAGATTTCGATCTATTCTTGTCATTTATGTTATTCTGGTCAATACTGTTCATTGTATCTGTTAATCGCGTTGTTGATTAATACGATTTGCCAGCTCTCTAAGTAATATTCAAATGTTGCTTCGAACTCGTTAAACCTCACCTTTCGAGCTGAAATATCGTGAAATCTCATCCGCAGTATGCATTATCTGTGTAAAATCTCTCATTTTAACCGTGGGTGTTCATGCAAACAGCATGGAGATCCAGCAGTGTCTGATAATATAAGTCTCAAGAATAAAGAATGAGTATATTTGTTTTGAGAGAATATTGGATATTTATTTATATTTTTTCTAAAGGAATGTTGGATACTTAATTAGTTATTCTGGTATTTGATGCGGGTTTTTGCTATTTGCTGTCCAGGGGTCCGCCTTACAAAGCGTGAGTAGCTTACACATAACGTATTCTCCATGGTGACGTATGTTGAACATATATGTCACCATAGTGTTTACGTGGAATTTAAGCTTAAGCACGCTTTGCAACACCGGCCTCAGGCGATTCTTTTCACGACGTTTATAAGCTCTTAACTGTTCAATATTTCACTTACTCGTTATATTATACTGAATATTAAATGTTGCTATAGCCTTGGTAAAAGCAATAACGACACGTATCTGGACGTTTTCAGGATCAGTTCCGAAATATTGTGATTGTTTCATCATTATTATGTGGCATTATAGTGCTATTGTGACTGCTTCGCCAGTTCGATGTGCATCATAGTGTGATTGTTTCACCAATACGATTTGGCCTCATAATGACATTGAGACTGTTTTGCCATCATGATATGGCCCCACAGTTTTGTGGTTGTTTCACCAAAATGAGGTGACCTCATGGTGCTAGTGTGACTGTTTCACCAAATCAATGTTTTCTCGGTGATATTATGACTGTTTCGTCAACATGATAAGACATTCTTGGTATGTGCTTCAGAATAGGTTAACCAGAAGACTATTCTGTGAAGTCATGTGACGCAGTCAGTATGTCGGCACCTCTTCCCACTTCGCTTATATGTGTTGTAATTT
This sequence comes from Hanleya hanleyi, assembly GCA_036873755.1. NCBI lineage: Eukaryota > Metazoa > Mollusca > Polyplacophora > Lepidopleurida > Hanleyidae > Hanleya > Hanleya hanleyi. The sequence goes on from JAVTVY010031730.1 coordinate 97,255, forward strand.
AACCAAATATGATGCGGCCTCATGGTGCTATCTTGACAGTTTCACCAGCATGATATGGCCCCATGGTTCTATCGTGACAGTTTCACTAACAATGTATTCTCAATCTGCTATTTTGAATATTTCACTAACACGGGGCGCCTTAATTGTGCTATTGTGACAGTTTCACCAACATAATGTGACCTCATAATGCTAGTGTGAATGTTTCACCAACATGATTTGGCCTCATAGTGCTATTGTATTTTTCTTTACAGTTGCGGGAGGAGATTTCCATTGGTAACATTCGTGTTCATTGCCGGAGTAGGCTGTATTTTGTCTGCAGTTATTCCAGGTATGCATTTTCATATCTTTCATGGCACAGTATACAATAATGCGTCTGTGTCAGTTCACCGACTGTATTCTGAAAGTTTTAACCTTGAGACTGGTCCATTTGGTCCATATGGACAGAGTGCAGAATTCAACATGCATACCAATGTCCCAATAGCAATTTCTCCCAAATTTATTATTATTATTTTTATCTTCCAGTCGACAATGTAAAGACAATCTTTGCCTTGGTGGGAAGATTGGGAATTGCTGCCACTTTCGCCATAATACTTCTGTACAGCGCAGAGCTATATCCAACACCACTGAGGTATGTGTTTGTCTATTCAGTGCAAATTTGTATATTCTCAATCGTTGAATAAATCGCAAGGTAAAGTCTGAGGACACATGGATTTAACAAAAATCTTTCTAAACAAACCGAATATCCTATTATTAGTGAAACATTAAAATAGGGTAAAAATAAACGAAAAGGTTGCTATCTAGCAAAACAGAACCATTTATTCTGATCATCAGTCACTCCGAAGAGAAATAGTTTTGACCTTTATTTTGGCCTGTCAGATTTGAACGGCACAGAATATTAGGTGGGCAATAGGTGATCCCAAAATTCAACTTTGTAACTGCCTTGAAGATGAACTCCCAGAATATTTTCCATCTCCAGCCCAATTTCCCACCCCAACCCCCTTCCGGTCATAGAGCGGAAAAGACCGATTTTCATCCGCTATACAGCTACTATTTGGAAAAAGATATGGTGAATCCAGTTTTATTTCATATTTCACCAGAAGTATTTAAATTCCACATTGTATGGTAATTAAAAAAAACTTTGGAAAGTAGAAAAGTGGGCTTTAAACCTGAAACTAGTGCTATTCTGTAGATAACCATGGTGATCCTCACTTAAACCTGAAACTAGTGCTATTCTGTAAATAACCATGGTGATCCTCACTTAAACCTGAAACTAGTGCTATTCTGTAAATAACCATGGTGATGCTCACTTAAACCTGAAACTAGTGCTATTCTGTAAATAACCATGGTGATCCTCACTTTTCCTCCACACAACGTTTAATTATGCGCTGGTGAACCGTTACTGAACTTACAAGTAAAGTCTCACTTTGAAAATTCGAACGTGATAGACTGCTCTAAATATAAGTATTTTTTTGGTTTATCACAATTCCACTCTCAGGAATCATCGAATGTTATATTCAGCGATATAACGGTGATATGACCAAGGCTTCTTACATCTCTTTTGGTATCGTGTTTCCTGCATATCAAATGCGTTGTCTAGACCCGCTACTTGAAGTCCAACAAGTTTTTGATATATACTGTGATAACTGTTATAACTATTAGTTGTATATTTCCATATTGATAGGAGTGTCGGACTGGGGTCGTGTATGTTCTGGACACGTGTCGGTGGTCTGTTGGCACCACAGATAAATCTCTTGGTAAGTGAAATTGACAGTCAGTTTTACCTTTCATCAAATGCTGCATCAGCGCAGCCTCCGATATGGAGTTCAAAAATTCCTTCAGGTAAGCCGGTGATTTGACTATTCGTCCAAATCGTGATTTGAGTGGGCTGCAGCTTAGAGTGGTACTTTGATTGCTTCTGTGAAACTTCAGGCACCAGTATTGTCTCGGTCGGTGAGGGTAGATCCAGTGTCAGCTCGGGTTGGACTCCTCGGTTAGAAGCAGATAGCGTAGTTTCATTAGAGAGTTTTCTGGTTGTCACTTGCTGATTTTATAAGTCCAGGTGGAGGTTCATTGGTTTTCCTCGGTTAGAGTCAGTTTCTTCTGAACGTTCAGGGATTCAATTTCTTATGACTGTTCCTCGATGCGTTTTCGCAAGATTGCTTTCGGTCATTATCTTCTGCCTTCAATGTAGGGTCGCATTTGCATTGTGCCTTCTTCGGATAGGATAGGTACATCACCAACAGTGTGATTGTCTTTTCGGGCTTGTTTGATTTGCCGTATACTCAGCAACGCGTACTCGTCACAGTTTACAGTTCGCGGTTTCAGGAGATTCTGTAACATAGGAAGTAATGTCGTTGTTCGTCGGTTCATCAGTCGTTGCGCAGGGCTAGTTCCAATGCCCTGTGTCAGAGTGTTGCGAGAGTCAAGCATGTTCAATTCCCATTTCTCAGGCAATTTGAAGGAAATCGAAGAATTGAATTGTGTCCCTGACAACGTGGCAACTTGACAAGGTATGTATTCTTTCAAATCCGATGACATTCTGGGCCAGAATACACATTCGCGAGAAAGGCGAAGACAACCATCAATATTAAATGTGATGAATGTATGGCTTCCATAATCTCTGGTGGGTCGTAAGCTGAGCGGTACGACGACTCGTCCCCCCCCCCATAAAACTAGACCGTCTTGGACAGACATTTCATCTCTGTAGAAGTAGGGTAGCAGTTGAGCTGGTAACTGATCTTTCTCATCAGGCCATCCTCGTAGTATCACGTCTCGGAATCGACGCGTCATTTCGTCATCTTCCATCTTCTGATGGATCTGCTGCAGACGTTCATCTCGAGTCGAGTTAAATTTGACCATGTTGACTTTTTCAAACTCTGATTACTTTCAGTGTTCGGCAGGTATGCCTTAGACAACATGTCAGCGAGGGGCATTTCCTTGACCTTTCGGTAGTGGATCTCAATGTCATACTGTTGGTCGCGAAATAGCCTTCCTTGCAGCCGCTTTGGTGCCTTTGCTAGGGTTTTTTCATGATTGCCTCAAGTGGCTTATGGTCACTGTCTACTCTCGTGCGTCTGCAGTAAGTATACCGTTGAATCATTTCCAGTGAGAAATTGATGGCCAACATATCCTTCTATATATAGGCATATCAAGTCTCCGCATCCGCGAGTGCATGGCTGGCGTATGCCATAGGTTATTCACGTTGTAGTAAAGCTGCGCCCAATCCTTTCTCGCTCGCGTCACACTATCACTGAGTCGGCATCATGATCACAGAAATTCAGAATAGGAGCGTGGCTTGCGAGGTTCTTGACTTCCTCGAACGCACGATTATGTACGTCGGACCAGTTCCATGTCCGTCCTCGTGAGTTGACACAGGTGTTGCATCACCTCGGAGACGTGTGGTAATAATTTAGATAAATAGTTTACAGTTTAAGACGTTGGATTTCCTCCACATTAACATGGCTGTAGTTTCGCGATGGCTTCGATCTTTCAGGGATCTGGTTTGAGTCCATCATTCGACACCTGATTTCCCAGGAAATTTAGGATTCAACTCAATCTTCTTCTCTCCGCATCTCTGCAGTGGACTCCGAAGTTTCTGTCATGACCTGCCTCAGCCCCGCTGATTGTGTCGCCAGACCCATGGCAGATGTGTCATCAGCGCCACAGACTGAGGATTCCGTCTAGACCACCCAGAGCTCCGATAAGACGACGGTTGTCTCGAAAGGAAGTCTCGTCCAGCGATATCTGCCCTGAGTGGTCTGGAACGTGGTAAGTGTGCTTGATTCATAGTCCAGGACCACGTGTCAGTATCCAGATGACAGATCAAGTTACAGGTACTCGATCAGGGGTGATGTCTGAGGAATCACCATATCATCCACCTGAAGTTGAACAAGTACGCCTATTCATTCGTGAGTTCATCATCGAAGGAGGTGCGCTGGCAGCTGATGCGAGACACACTTGTGATCATTTACAGTTATCAAGTTCATTCGCTCTGATGCGCGTTTTCATCAGTAGACGCGAGTTACAGGATCTCAGCATGGGACGCTGCGAGTACTTGATTGGCAGTACGTTTATAGTTGCATCGCAATCAATCTGGAATTTCACTTGTTTTTCACCTGTCATCTCTGCATTGACACTCTTTCTTTCTTCCTGAGATACAGAGTTCAAAATTTCTTTATCAGTCTTTACACCTAGCGCAAATTCTCACTATCTTCTGACTCTGACTGTATAGCATGAACCCTATGCTGTCATTTGTTCTCAGCCAGATATTTGTTAGAGAAATGGTTTTTATCCCCAAATGAACGACATGTTTTTCCCAATGCAGGACATTACTCTTTTTTCAGGAGTTGAGTTTTACCACAAAATTTACACATAGAGACAATTGCAGTTTTTTTGTGCGTTTTGGCTTCTAGGCTTGGAATAGGAGCGTTGGGGGAAACTGGTACTTGCTCTGTGGTTTCTGTGTCATTTTGACTATTTCCTCAACTTGTGGTGTATTCATAGCTTCAAATTGTTTAGATATGACTTCTCCGGACCTACATATGCCTATACATTGTGTGTGTCAATTTTCCACCCTGGAGAAGTCTTTTCTCGTGTTTTGATCTTTTATCCCCAGAACTATGCGATGCCGAATGAGAGTGTCATGGAGACAATAACAAAAGTTACATTTTTGCGAGTGTAGGCACCAATAGTTTCTGACGATTCCCGATCACGTATATTAAAAACGTAGCGTTCGTAGGTTTCATTTGTTTGACCGATTATGTGTTGATCAAATTTTCCCAAAGTGGTGTCAAGGTGGTGCGTCGTCTGTTTCGCCAAATTGAAGGCGGTTATAAATTTTAAGCTCCTTCTCGCCCACTGATTGAAGAAATTAAACAGTCTTCTATTCATCATTTTGTTAGTCTAATTTGAAAATCACAGCTAAATGTCTCCGTTTCTGTTTCCAAAGTTTCCAATTATCAGGGGCATGATTTATTGAAGTTATTTGTGGGAAGTTTACGGACACGAACTTGTACCGGTATCTCTTGCACCTGACCGCTAGAAATCTGACGTATATACCGTGCAGCGATTACTGGATAACGGTTCACGCGTGGTCAGAGTTTTCACAGCCGCAGAGATTCAGCTTAGAAATCAAGTTCACAGTTTCCACTCACATAAGAATGTGTGGTCAAAGTTCTTGGACACCGCTGCAACCATATATCATGCTGCATCAGTACAGACAGAAGAGTTTATGAGTAGCAATTAAAGTAACACAACAGGAATTATCTGGGCGTGATGTTTACTTGTCAGCCATAACGCTGACCTGAAGACACGCGCTGGAGAGCAGCGAGTATTCACAATGGGTGTACAGTAGGGAGCAGCCATTTATAACATAGTGTTACAGAAACACGGAGTTGGTGCTTCATTACTCCTTATGCAAGTAGTATACAATTTAAGCAATTTTAGAAGGTAATGAACAGGAGTCTTTTGGAATAGATGTCTTCAGGCAAAGAACGTTTGCATACGAAAAACTTGCTTGTTGGGAAAATAATGAAATAGATTTGTTTTTTCCTATCCAAATCTTGCTAAATTATATTTTTCTTGTAGTAGACATACTGAAATATCAGCCCCGTATACAAATAGGGCACACTTGGATAAATCATGAATCCGTTTTATACAACTGAAGATTGCAGTGTTTTCGAGGCTGATACTTATGTGTACTGCAAGAAAAATATCATTTGGCAAGTTTTGGATCGAAACAATAAATCGGCTCCGTTACCGTTACACACAAGATATTTTTTCGTATTTCAACATCACATAGCCTTCAAGTTGATTGTCTTTCAATATAAGCCTCAACAGTTTATCGCAGTATACCACCAACCGTCCTTCATTTCTTATTTTATACCTAAAACTTGTGAAACAGATTTATGATTGCTGACTCTTCGTTAAGTTAGTAAAAGTTATTTTTCGCCTTTTCCTGGCCATATCAATTTCAGTCCCATTTATCTTTTCTCAGGGTGCCACCATATATCCACCTCTCCCATTTGTCGTCTTTGGGGTCATGTCCATCGTTGCTGCTTTCCTAGCTTTGTTGCTTCCTGAGACGTTGAATAAGAAACTTCCCGATACGATAGCAGAGGCGGAGATGATGGGCTGGGGATGTTGTGCACGTGACAATAATATCACACTGGATGGAGTCGAAGTCGGCAAGAGGCAGGAGACCAAACTATAAGACCACCTGATGGAGTTCATTATCCAATAATGAAGTAAAATTTCTATTAGATATAGTCACCGGATAGTTATTTGACATGTGACATGCTGGATATCGACTCCAAACAAAACAATATGCCAGTACAGTTTCATACATGTATCTCAACCAACGAAAAGCTACAGCCGTCCGAACTACTTTTTATGAGAGGTCGTCTGCATCGGATGAACTAAAACCTGGCGGTCTCGAATATCGAAAATACGGTGAACGGTACCGTATCTGCATGTGTATCTATGTTGTAACCTGGGAGCGTCAATTGGCAACGGTTGTTATTCGAATAATAATTGGAACAATAAGAGTCAATATCTGATGGCGCGGCTAGGTGGGGGGTGGGGGTGGGGGGACGAGGCAGCCGGGGACCGACCTCGCCAATATATAAAGAAGCGGGGAAATTTGCCCCTCCCTCAGAACTTGTGACTGGCGTGCATTGAAATGTGTCGAAAATTAGCAGAGAAACGTCTAAAATCTCCCGGATGAGTACTCCGATCTCGACCGCAATTTTTGCTCGGCCTTCAAGGGTCGAAAATTATCGTGGATAGTTTCAAATTGCAGTTTCATGCAAAGTTCCAACTTCTCGGTGTTTGTTTTATCTGATTTAGTGTTAACTCCAGTGCAGTCTTCGTGGATTACCAGTTTCATATGACATCCGCCTCTCTTTTTCCATAAAAACGTTGAACAACAAAGCTTGGCATTGATGCAACAACTTATGCATCCATCGATGAAGAAACCTTTACTTGCAGAGGTGTTAGAAGTTGACTTTGACTTAAAAGAAGATGGTTTCATCTGAATACCAAGTTTAAAGAAGGTTATTTATTATTACTTTGTTTTGCCTCCTTGAAAAAGAAAGGCGTAAAATGAAGATTTTTTTTCAACAATTTCCACGGGGGAGTTTTTTCGGCTATATGTCAACAATGAAGTGCTGGAACTTTTTTTCACTTGAAAAGAACTTTGCCATTATTTTGCGGTGTGGCAAAGCCGCCAGCTGCTGATACGCTTGTTGCATTAGCTGGTAACCTGACAACTGTTACTGACACAGTTGTTGCAATTATTGTAACATTGTTAACCGTGAAGTCACAGGTATGTAAATAAGAACATGCCATAGTTACTACAAATGTTCCAATTATCTCAATTATGTCATTAGTTGTATGACTATTAAAGAATGCAATAAAACAATTCCAGGATTACCGTAATTGTGTCGTTAGTGGTTAGCTCTGCATCAGGGGACTATTATTGGGGGACTACAGTTCCTGCAAGCAGACCTGTCTGGCGGTCAATCTAAAGTCAGACAACCCTTGCAGGAGGCCAAACCACCATTCAGATATGCTGGACAATTAAACCCAGGCATGCACATTTTTAGGAGAACCATTATTCCCGATGCGGTTTATCATAGCGTATGGACAATCATTCTTTGGACCCGAGCAGGGGACACGAGCAGGGGAGGCACGCTTTCATTACTGATAGTCATCACTATTTGCTGGACATCCACCTAGTGACGAACAAATTTCGTAAAATACAGCCAAAGACATTTGTAACTTATAACCATTAACAACATAAACTTATTTATGGACAACAGTTAACTACTAGATGTTGTATTCTGACAATAGTTTCACTAGACAGTTTGTTGAAATCACCATCCTTGCTTTATATCAGCACCCCCTGGTGGCAATATGCAGAAAGGGAACGTCGTTATGTATGTCATACATTAATTTTGATGTATTTTTGCATATCAATTACTGGTCCCCAGTTCTGAAAATAGGCGATGATCACTACAACTGTGTGACAGTGACAGCTACGTTGTGACATTAGCTGACAAATGATAATGACACAATTTGTATTAGTAGTTGTACAAACCATGCATATAACCGAAGAGGCAGCTACAACGTATTCCTCCACACGGAGAAATGGTTAGTGTATGTTAGGATGAACCTTGTCATTTTTTAAAACTATGTGATTGGCTGGATTTTCTTCCAGTTTTCTCCATAACCCAATGAATATGCCGGATTTCCTTTTGGAAATTTGAATTGACCAATCAAATATTTTAATACTGGAAGATATACCGTGATGCACTTTTGTCCCTATAAACCTAGATTTTGTATAAGGCCACCTGGCGGAGGTTTGGAATTGGGGTTTATTTTGCCATAGCACCTCGCGTATTTCGATTGGATGCGGGCGGTTGTAGCTGTGTGCGGGTCAACAATGCGGTGAGCCATTCGATTCACACTAGTGACTTCCACCAAGGTGGGTTTCACGAGGTTTCCCCATGTGGCTTTAATTTGCTACCAAAGATCATGTACAGTACATTAGGGTCTCCTACTCCATCGGCTAACACGGCAAACTTAACCATCAAATTTTAACGAGAGAACGATATATCCGTACTACCTCCTAAGCTAAACGGAAAATTCAATCTGTCGACCACAAAGGTGTTTGCTTCGGAGAGTATCGTCACAAAACGGCATGATAAATTATGAATAATTATCCGATGTGGAAGAAAACAGATTTTGCCCGATTTTCCTCGCAGACAAGAATGGGCTTTGAAGAAAACGGACGAAAACATGACTTTCTGATACCCCACGTTGTCGCCATTTTGAATTTACCCATGATCCTCTGATTGGGGATGGGAAAATGACAGCTTGATAAAGGAGATCAGGAGATTTTTATCGTTCAGGAGATAGGAGCAAAACGTGGGGCGGAAAGTGTCTCCCTTTGGCTAGATAGGGATAACAACATCCAACAGAATCTATTTTTGAGATTTTGAATTGACCAATCAACTTGCCTAAAACGGAAAGATATCCCGTGATGCATCACTGTTTCTATAAAACATCGTAGGACCAACGCGATTTAATATATGACTGTGTGTGTTACTCTTTCCCCATAAAACCAATCGCCGTCACGTGGCTATCGCTAATTTTCCATATTCACCTCAAATGGTGTCCAAATTGTAGTGTGCGTTTTCTCAGTCAACGAAAATAGCCGTTGGATTGGCCGGTTTAAGAAGCGTCTCGGTAAAATTTTTTTTCTTCAATCGAGAATTTTCTTCAATCGAGAAATCTCATCCTATCGATGCGGGACTGACGGAATCCAGCACGGTCAATGGCAGCCATCTTGAATTACATACTACCTCAATACAAATGGCCACCTAACTGAAGTGAAGATCCTTCTCAAGTTTGAAGTCATTCGGACAAATTGTTTTCAAGGTACCGCGTTCACAGATGCAGGACGGACAGAATCCAAGCTGGTCAATGGCAGCCATCGTGGATTACATACTACCTCAATGCAAATCAATACCAATAGCCGATTAACTGATGTGACCCACCTTCTCAAGTTTGAAGTCAATCGGTCCAATTGTTCTCAACATACAGTTCACAAGATACAGGATGACGGAATCCAGGATGGTCAATGCCAGCCAATTGGATTACAAACTACCTCCTAGAAAATCAATATCAAAGGCCGTCTAACTGATGTGAAGCACATTCTCAAGTTTGAATCCAATCGGACAAAATGTTCTCACGAAACCGGGTTCACAAGATGCGGGACGGACGGAATCCAAGATGATCAATGGCAGCCATCTTGGAAAGATGGTCAGTGGGAGCCATCTTGGATTACGTACGGTGAAGCACCTTCTCAAGTTTGAAGTCAATCGGACCAATTGTTCTCAAGATACAGCGTTCACAAGAGGCAAGACGGACGGAACCCAAAATGGCCAATGGCAGCCATCTTGGATTACATGCTACCACAATGAAAATCAATACCAATGGCCGTCTTAGTGATGTAAAGCACCTTCTCAAGTTTGAAGTCAATTGGAAGAATTGTTCTCAAGATACTCAGTTCACAAGATGCAGGATGGACGGAATCCAAGATGGTCAATGGCACCAGTCTTGGATTAAATAATATCTCAATGAAAATTAATACGGTTGGCCGTCTCACTGCTGTAAAGCATCTTCTCAAGTTTGACGTCAGTCGGACGAAATGTTCTCACGATACTGTGTTCACAAGATGGGGAGGAACGGAATCCAACTGGTCAATGGCAGCCATCTTGGAAAGATGGTCAATGGCAGTCATCTTGCATTACATGCCTCAGTGAAAATCAACACCAATGGCCATCTAACTGATGTGAAGCACCTGGAGTTTGAAGCGATTGGTCGAGTTGTTCTCAGGATATCGTCTTCACAAGATGTGGGCCGAACGGAATCCAAGATGGCTAATGGCAGCCCTCTTGCATTATCTATCTCAGTGAAAATCAATATCAATGGCCGTCTAACTGATGTCAACCACCTTCTCAAGTTTGAAATCGATTGATCGAATTGTTCTCCAGATATTGCGTTCACAAGATGTGGGACCGACGGATTGAAATAAAGTGGGAGGCTAGTATTTCCAAGTCTTTCCACCAATTTGTGGCGGAGGACAATACATTTAGTCCATCGACGATCGGTCTGTTTGAAACAACAGGCCCCCCAAACGATTCATCTACGTTCTTGACTCTTTAAGATCAAACCGGGAATATCGTCGCATTACATTTTGATTTTATACAGGTTCTATATATGATAACGGACATATACATTGGAAAATTCATATGTGAATTTATGGATCATGGGTCTATCAGTGGGACCCAGCACATGCATGGAATATTTAGTTTGCATAGAACCAGAACAACTTTTCAATGAGTATCCTGGTTTCTCTAATCTAGGGGTACATATCAGCAATGTAAAAAACAGGCTAGGCGAAGTCAAATGAGAAATTACATGTACTTTGAATCGATTTTTAATCTTTTTTCTCTCTTCCGAGAACAATTCTCGACGAATTCTAGCCTGATTCGCGATATCGTTTATCTTTCGAGAAAAAATTCTCGGATGAAAACCTATGAAGAAAGTGAAAAAAGCCCACTTCGCGAATCATTCGTTTTATGTGAAAACAATCCTCTATTTGCTCTCACCTTTGAAATTCGCGATATCGAGAAAAGATCAGATTTTTCGACGAGAAAACAAACGATTTTTGGAGAGGCTTCCTTACGCTATGGCTGAAGCAGGCTCGAGATCGTGGAGAGCAACGCAAAATGCCTACTATATGTTATATTCTAACTGCTTTCGCCAACTTAACCAAAAAGGGCAATGGAACGATTTTACGGTCAGATTTTTTTATTTTTTTTTTATTTGTGCTTTGGTCGAAAAAAACCCTGATAAATAAGTAAATAATAATCTGTTATAAAAAATAGATTTTGCCCAATTTTCCTCACAGAAAAACATGAATTTCGAAGAAAACTGTCGAAAACATCACTTTTCTGATATCCCACTCGGTCGCCATTTTGAATTTACCCTTGATCCTTTGATTGGGGATGAGACAGTGACCTCAAGTTGATAAGCTGCGAAGTTAAGGAGTTTCAGCTCTCAAGTTATTATCGTTCTGAAGATAGGAGCATAAACCAACACGGGGCGGAAAGTGCCTCCTTAAGCCTCGGTGAATATTGTTCTCTCAATGCAAAAAACCTCATCAAAAGACAGTGATTGTATAATAACACTCAAAAAAAGATCCATTCCATCATTATACTAAATCGTCCCTCTTGGTGTGCACTTGTCTAATGAAAACAATTGAATGCGGAAATCGACCAACCGTGTGCGAACGATTATGTTAAATATCTTCATTCATTCTGAGAAAAACTGTTTTCACGATTTACATGAAAAAAAATTTAATGAGCAGGCAAAATATGTTGAACAATAGTTTCGTTTTGTTTTGCCTTGTTTACGAGGGAAATCTCACGTGATTCGCGAGTGATGATTCACATGTGATGATAAATTATTACAGTGGCTACTTACATCATCCTCTATGGTGAAGTGAAAAAGTTACATTTGCAAAAACCTTTTATGTTAGATGTCACTAAACTCATGCAAGGATTATTGAGGTTTTTCTTTGTGCGAAATGAATTACCCACAATGCGTATTTGATTCCATGGAGAGCTTCATGTGACACATGTGAGCTCACATAGGATTCATATCATGTGCAACCCTGCCTTGGTTTTTGACTGTTTTAGAAGTTCCAATCTCTCAGTGAATGGTGGAAACAGCGACACCGCAAACATTTAAATATTGCGATCATGGCCAGCGAGTGAGAGCTACGTGGTCCCCTCTGGCAAGGTTCGAATCTACCTAATGCAGACTGGATTTATTTCTTAACCCTGGCGATAGGTGCATCATCATTTAGCCTTCTGATAGTATATACTGTCAAAGACCTCCCAAAATGGCATTGAACTTTAACCTTCTGTGCCTTCAATGTACAATGAACGATACAAGCTGTTTATACTGTTCCTCTAAAACAACAGAACTTTTATGCAAGTTCCTGACGCCTCAGGGTTCGGGCAAGTGTGCACGTGGCACACATTAGTGTTGACAATGGGAGCGCTTGGTTATTTTGAATCTGGTGCCTTAATGTACATTGGCGAACAACCTGTTGCCAATGATATCAAAAGTAGAGATTATAAGTTTAATTTCACTTGTATTATACCCTGGTCCAGATGCCTCAGGGTTTTGGGTAAGTATAAATGTGAATGTGCATGGTACCTTGTCTACACATAATTCATTGGCTTGGAACTGAAGACGTGGCACTCTTGTCGATTTCAGCTGACCGTGCAGGTAGTATATTAGTCAATATAAGAGATAATTGGTGTTAATTAGTGCAGGGATATACATATCCGATGTTTCCTATCAGTGTCTACTGAACACAGACTTACGTTATGTAGTTTTTCACTCCTGGAAGTCCCTCACTCATATTCTCTCCTAGTATGGTAGATAATTATATTAAAATCATCGCCTGTGGCAAGCTCGGTTTGTGAAAACAAGCATAAACTTCAGGCTATGTTCACAAAGATAGTGAAGTAAGCTCGGCTCGTCGTGCTATTTGTGGATATTTTTGCATCATTTAGTGTGTATCGTTTTGGGGTTAGCCGTATTACTGAAATAATGTGGACCTTTTGATTTTTAAGGCCGATTAAGGTTGATATCCCCACAGTCCAAAGTTGTTCGATTTACAATGTGGAGGAGATCTTATATACTTCTTTTTAACTGTTATAAACCAAATTAGGGAAAAGGAGGATGGAATATCCTCTTTTTGCAAATGTTGAAAATATAACAAATTACTATATGCAGGGTCGGGGAATTAGGGTGGGGATGGAAAATATTCATGTAGGGCATCCGCTAATCATTTATCAAAACTCGACTTATATTGAACGTGAATACAGAAGAATTTCTAGAGTGCCAAACATCCTGTCCCAGTACACTGCACCGTTCAATCTCACCGTCGAATTTGAAAAAAAAGATATTTTTCCGGTTTCAGTTTAAGCTATTTGACTTGTTTGGAAAAATTCCATAAGCGCATGGAAATGAAAGTGGTCTTCACCCTCTGTTGATTCCGATTGAAACATTGCGTCTCCTCGTCATTTGAGTACATTACATTATATGGTGCTAACATATGAAGTAGAAAATGCGGAATTCCACAATCGGTGTTTATATTCTACTTTATAACGTTGTAACTGAAGTACGTCTGTACTTGTAACCTCTGCAATATACGATTGTGAAGTACCGAAAATTGACCGATTTGTCTGAATGTATTTTATCCTCAGGATTACCTCGTTTTTGCTATGAGACGTGCAAGAATTCTTGTGGGTATTGCCTTGGCATACTTTTGCGATGTTGGAGAGACAATAGGTTTGTGTATTTGTAAATAGCGCATCAATATCATAGTTTTATAATCAGAATATATTTGTTCGACAATTTTATAACTATAATTTAGAATCTCCTAAAATATCGGCTCAATCCATGCGAGTGCACGTTAACGTTGTTGATGATGAAGCTGTTGATCGGGCAGATCGTGACAAACAACACGGTAGTAACGACTAGTCTGAGAAAAGATGACGTTGTTCACCTAACGTATCTGTATTTATATGTTTATTGTCTGCCGACTCAAACTTGAGTGCTAATAATCTTTTAATGAGCACGTAATTTCAAGTGTGGACGAATAAATCTTCGTGGATGAATCGAAAACCGAATAATTAATATCGAACTGAAATTAATAAGCAGACGCCAAAGGTGTTCGAAATTTAGCTTTGTCTCTGTCAGTGCACTTTGATAATTAGATATATTCTGATGTTTCAGATTGGAACAACGAAGTTGGAAAATTTTGCGACGAAGTTTCCGCCATTTGGAAAACAGGAAATTTTGACGTGTTTGATGAGGAGATATACGTTTGTGATCCAATGCGCCTAGCTCCAGGTACCGTTAGCAGGGATCCCGCAGGTGAGTCTTACTATCTTTAGTTCCGAAACTAAACCTGTCCAGGTAAAAGTTCGATTTTCACTGCAGAAGCCAAAGCGCTATCTTTAGCTTTAGAAGTTATGACCTACTATAGGAGGAAAATATGTCATATTCTCGGATTCACTGTCATGCTGTCAAGCGACTGAGAGTGAAACTTCAACTCACCCCACTATTTTGAACATACTACAACTATATGAACGTAGATTTCATCAACAGACTGATGTATTCATCACAAGAAATACTGAAGCTGATGAAATACTGAAGTTGATCATGTTGGAATCCCATATAGCGATTCCAGACCCTCTATCTGTGCTTATGTGAGAAAGCTTTGGGATGCTGTGGATAATAACAAACTTGATGAGTTAAGAATTTTTTTTTAGGATATATTCATATGAGTAGCCAGAAACGTTTCAATCAAGCCATGATGAGGCGATGTTAAATCTCACAGTTAAACATATTCTGATCGACTGTATAGATGTAAGATTGTATGGGATTCGTTTTATCAAGGTGCTAATTTAGAAGATCTTTTTAGTCGGATAAAAGAAGTTTTTATTTTAGGTTATTTGAGAGAAATCGGTTTATGGTATAAGTTTTAATGTATGTGCATGTTTTGCTGTGTTGTGTTGATTACAGCAATTACTGGATTGCTGGGTTGTTGACATGTTTTTGTTGGAATACTTAGTATTTTGTTTGGTCGTCGCCATATAGCTGAAATATTGCTTAAAAATTGACCATAAACCTCTCACTCTCACTCTCACTCTCTCTCTCTGAACGTGAGTGTATCCTCTCTCGATGTCGGGTCAACATGAACAGCTATGGCTTTTGCAGTGTCTTTGAGTCCTAAACCTTCAAGTAGTCAACTTATTATTGCACGTTATGTCTTGAATCCTATCTACACGTATTTCCTTCTCTTAAGCAATGTATAATTTGCTCCATATATATATATAACCCACATTCGTACAAAAATCTAAACAAACATGATCATGTTGAAACCCCATTCGATATCTCTTCGCAATGATATGGAAGTTTGTTACCATACATTTCTTATAAAGTGTTATTCACCCTCCCACTACACTTAATTATCACACAATTCTTTTTACACTATAGCGGCTCTACGGCTCTTCGAAATAACTTCGGAATAGACTCCATTGTTATTTTTCCGTCGTGTTTTGTTGTACTGGCGTTAAATCTTTCTGCTTTGAAATGGGTAACGGAACTTTTGCCGAGAGCTTCTATATGAAGAGGATTTTTCTTTTCAGATTCATTATTAAAATATATTTTGTCTCGTTAAAAGTAACTTAGTAATATTTTGTCCGAGGCAACGTTTCAACCCATCCTAGATGTTCATAGAATCCATTTCTAAATCCATTCAAAATGTCCTCACAGTTGGTGATGATTTTGAATTTGTACCAAACTGGTTAGTTGAACTAATCTATAAGGTGTTCAAGTTTAGACTTGAAAGCGACGTTAAACCCTATTCACTCACTCACTCAAGTTTAGACATGATGAGTCGATCTATAATTATAATGATTTTCCCTAATAAGGCTTCCATTTTGTTCCTTTTTTAATCATCCTTTTCCCCTAACCTGGAAGTGTCCCATCAAACTTTACATCACATCTGATCAGTACCCGATCGAGATCATATTGAATACTGTGCAGATGGAATTACTGGATGGATTATTGTACTGAGTGAATCATCGCTGTTCTCATTGAAGAATTATAGGGTTCATTGTACTGAATGAATAAATGTTAACACTGTTCTCGTTAAATTACTATAGTGTTAACAGTCCTGAATGGATATTCACTGAAATGATTGGATTCGTGACACTAAACAAACAGTTATATTAACCAGACACTTTATGCAGTAGAACATGCTAAGGTGGCTCGAATGTGTGAGCAATGTATGGTAGATGATTATAGCAAACTATTTAAGATGTATCAAATATAGTTTCTGTAACCTTCGCAGACATTTCCTCCACTATATCAAATATATGGTAAATCACAGGCGTTCCTTAGTGTGAATTATTGTGTATGGTCCAATCCTCGATGTGCTACTTTGGATAACAACGTTTAAGAAACACTATGCTCGGCTGGATCTTCTTCCAATTGAATTGAATTGAAAATTAGAATTGGCCCATCAAGCGCTTCAGACTGGAAGACATCCGGTAGTGCATAAATATAAATCTCCATTGTTCATGTTACGTTGTTTTTCTTGGCCATATTTACAGCGAGAAGACAGAAACACTCGCCAACGGTTACACTGAGCTCAACTTTACCACCCGAGATATAATGCCGAATGGAAACAAGTCTGTGGTGTTCTGGGCTGACATGGCCTTTGTCAATCAAGATGGTTTTAGTCGACCTGGAAAGTGAGGATAATACATATAGTTTAATATATAATGTAATACACACGTGGTTTATTACATAATACAATATACATATGGATCAATATATAACATAAAATCCATATAGTTTAGTATATAGTGTAATACACATGTAGATTATTATATACAATATACATATGGATTAATATATAATATAAAATCCGTATAGTTTATCATATAGTGCAATACACTATTTTTGTTGGTTTATTAAATAATACAGTATGCATATGGTTTACTATATATTATAATGCAAGTGGTTTATAATATATTAATACAATATGCATATGGTTTAATATATAATACACATGTGGTTTATGATGTAATACACAATGTTTATACATGGTGTAATATGTAATATATTAGAGGTATGGTTTAATATATAATACAATCCATGCTCATAATGGCATACAGTACTAGTTGAGAGGCGATCTAATGCGTGTACGATGCCGATTTCACAATTGCCAATTAAGTGACTGACTCGTCGTGAGTTCTGTCCCCACAAGTGGATAACCCCTGAAACACCAGTATCTGCTTTATCCGAAACTTACTGGAATATTATTGTTGTTTTGTTCTCAAATACCAGGCGTAGATCTGACATTCAATATTCAGCCGTCGTCCACAAAAGAATGTCTGCGTCAGTAATCGTAAGACTTATTTTGTATGACAATTAGCACAAATTTCAAAATGCATGTGAAATAATAAACACACAAGATGGTTTCTTACAAGCGAGAAGCGGTCAGTATAGAAAGATCCATGGTAAAATAGATTAATTTGAGAAGAACACTGTCTGGCGAAAGATAAAAATATTCCATTGAAATCTGACTCTTGCTGGAAAGTAGCTTGCACAGATTTTTGATACCAGTGTAATTTCAATATGGTATTTCCGTTACGAACTAGGAAATTCAATATGGACGACGGGTGATTACTGACTCTCCGATCTGACAATTCATTTCAATATGGTATTTCCGTTACAGATTGCACAGATTTAGGTCATGCCTGTATGATTTTTGATACCAGTGTCATTTCAATATGGTATTTCCGTTACGACGACGGATGCTTGTTGAGTCTCCGATCTGACAATTCTCGTCGACAAAAACCCCGCATTTGACATATAAGTTGCCTTCCTCAATCGATTAGTTGCTATATACTACACGGAGTGCCGCCTTATGCAAAGAAGGATTGTTGTGTACTCTAACCAGTTTATGAATGATTTTGATTTTTTCACGCTTTCAGGGGCGCGTGGCTTTTGGTGGAGCAATTTGGAAAAATCAAAGTGAAGCTGTTTATGTATAATTAAACAGGACTATCTGACAGACAGCTATTGGAACTGCACTTCAGCTGCTGCTGTATACGATATACAGAAAGAATAAAATGAAGCCAAGCAAATACATTAGCTTGTGTTGGAACTTGTTCTTTTCCGAATAACATGCCTTGGTTTCACCATGGCCAAATAGCTCTTACATCTGACCATGCCATTGTGGTGTTATTGTACAGATAGCTTAATACCCATGTCCACTGCTGCAGCATAAGTATGTCCGCTGAAAATGAAGGCCTGTCATATCTGGCAATTCTGAGACTAGTTATGATTTATTGACACAAAGCTTCTAGTTTACCTGCAGCTGAATGGAACCATATGTTGATGCAGTGTACATATATCGGGTTCCAATCGACCGACTATCCACAGTAGGACGTCCAATTCAACGAAATGTGACTAGAAATGTTTCGCGTGTGTAGTTAGAAGTATATCAGTGTTATAGATTGATAGTACATTCCATACTTGCCTCTACCAGAAGGATAGAATATTCATCATACTTAACAATTTCTCACATCATGCCATATTTATCAATGTCAGAATTAGACTAAAATGCGACCCTCCCTCCCGTATATATTTACTTGCTTGTAAGTAATCCAGTTGTCAACTGATATAAGAGACAAAAAGCGAACTGCGGGCAAAGCAGCCACATCCTTTAATAGGTGTTAATCCATTTAGGACAATAATGTAGGACGCGTGCTATCAGTAGGATATGGTATTATTGATTCCGTTTTATCAACGCATTAAATAAAATGCATCAAAATCAAACACTGGAGAAAGCACGTCCTAGTTTTCCTCCCTCCGCACCCGGTGTCTTCCCTTTTATCCCAAATTGACTGTCACAGTACCCCATACATATCATATATATATATATATCCGACGCAAATGACCAGTTGTGTGGTTATATGAACCATAGGACGATTAAATTATTAATCACAGACTCCTTTGCCAAAAAACAAAATAAATAACCGAGGAAATCAACCAGAAACAAAGAGAATTTACAAGATACAAGAATTTTTATTTAAAGTCGGATTACATGGGAAATAAATAACACTAGCTATGAAACTTATTCTTCCAACAGGCATTTCAAACAGACATTTGGAAATATTGCATGTAACTATTTAAATATGAAACATGAAATTGGAGAAGTTAACTTAAATGATCGCCGGTGCCGTATATAGTTCAGGTCTCATAAAATGACTGATTGTTTATCCTACCCATATTCTCTAATTCATTTTCTACTATTTTTTCTATGTAGTTCTAAATTGGTACTAATTCAAGATCCTCATAGTGTTCGCATGAACAGGCTGACATACATCATACTCCAGATAAGGACTTTACAACGAAGAGCATATGTATTTAACATCGCCATATCAGGGCCAACAATCGAGACGCTAAACGGATCCACTTCTACAGGATTTTTTTTTTCATTTCTACTACTGTCAGTTTTAACACGTTTTGTTCCTGTGCCAGACCAGTGTATAGAGATTTCAAATCTAGCATGCTTTAAGTACTATAAACACCTATACAATCGATATCCCCATCATATAAACTTGTGTCGGAGTGTTTGTGGTAAAGTAAGCCAGATGAACATTTTTAACTGACCTGACACTCCTATACATTTGTGTCGTCGGTGCAGGGATATAAAAGCAAAAGGGGTCCGCATCGATTGTTGTCCTGGATATGGTCAATTAGGGTTTCGAGTTGAGACAGCCATCACCATTCTCACGTCAGATATTAATAATGCGGATCTTATGCGATTCGATTACAGTTTCAGGTTACGACGATTTGAATACTCCACCTATATCCAGATAAATACACATATCGTGACCACAAGAAGCAACTTTGCTGAATTCGTGCCAGCAGTGAATCCATACTATAATTAAACCACAGAAATTTGTCACCACCTGAATGGATTAGAACCACATATCGGTGACCAGCAAATATTGGAGAGAAAAAAATCATGGTCGCGGCCATCTTCAAATAGCGCTGCAATGCTTATCCGAGAAGGGACTGGGCAAAATATCAACAGAACGTTGAAATTAGAGACTCGATTATTGCAACAATTTCAAATATCATTTACGGATTTATCACCTGTTTTCCTACTAGCAGGTCGATCTCTACTTATTGCCCAATCCTGAGCCAAGTCATGCTTATATCATAGGACCTTTCCGCAATTTCAGTACGCTCATCATCTCATACGGTACTGTTGAAGATCTAGTTCTAAATAGTGCAGAAGGTAAGTCGAATCCTTTGTGACCCCATCAATAAAATAACTTAAAGTTACCATAGATCTGAACTATATGAATGTATTTGAAACAATATTTTAACCAATCGCATTGTATTCGGTTAGATACGAATACACCAATTTGTCGAATATGTTCACTTGTCCAGATATAGACGGATGGAGGGAGATTAATTAGCAATCGAATATGATTATTCAGTATTAAGAAACAGAAGAAAATGATTATATATTAATATCACCAAGCAATTCATGGTAAATTGCTAATTGTTTGAGAAACTGATGAAAGGTAGCCCTTTAATTGTTGACATAATTGATCGCAAATGAACTGGCAAATTGGAATTGAACTGAATCTACTGAAATAGTAAATTCCCGATCTATGGAGCAAAGGCCGAAATACCAATTTTCGTCCCATATATAGGGATAATGTTTCCAGATATTTTGAAATATTTTATAATCGAAATGGCTAGCAGTCCTGCGCCTAATACGTGAAATATATCTGCCAAATGCAAACCCCTCGGAAATTCGGTCTGCTATTTCGAGCCGAAAGACCATTGAGTCCCACGTCCACCAAAAGATATAAATACACTGGCTGGTTGATTGATATACACCAAACATGGGATTAACATTTATAACTGGGTCAAGTGGACCAGCACGAATAGGAGCATATTTTCATTCAGGATACGATGAACTAAATATTCCACCTACCTCCAGACGAACTAAATACCCATGTCACAACCACGGACATCAACTTTGCTGAATTCGTGCCAGCAGTGAATCTATACCCTAATCACCGCTTTTCCAACTAGCAGGCCCATCACACCTTAATGAGTGATTGAGTAGGCTTGAAAGTCGTGTTCAACTATGTTTTTGTCATATCTCGACGGTGCCTCCATGTGCCAGGAAACGAGTGCCCACGGTTCCTTTCACCTGCCGAAGTATTAACCGGGCTAGACGCTGCATAACTCCTGTGATCTGACGAGAACCGGTGTGGAATAATTATTACAACAATCCCGAGTCATGCTTATATCTTAATCACTTTTTGGGGGTTTAGCACACGGTCACATACGATGTAATAGTTCCGTTACACCTTACTCTAAGAATATTGGTTGATACGACCCTACCTTTCAACCTCGCAATCCTGATTCTGTTCGCAACTTTGGATATGGGGTAATACAGTTGTACATATAGTTTTGAAATGTGAGGAATAACTGGCACGTCGGTATTATTCAAGTGTAAAAAATGATGCGCTGTCGACCCGGAAGAGAGAAGACAGAATACATTGAACGTGGAGGGAAACAATTCGAAGGTCTACTCGATTTCAAAGTTCTAGTCGATCATGCAGCGTAAATTGAAAGTTGGAAATTTCTACGATCGTCCAAAATTGATCCATGTCCCCTTTCTTAATCAGCAGTCCATTCCTAGGCGCATTCGAAAAATATCGTGAAAGTGCTATTTTATCAACAATACTCCCAGGGACATTATCATGATCCAATATTAATACAACGTGGTGGATTTGATCAGAACTAGGTCAACAATAGCAGTTGGAGAAAGGTTGAAAGCTTAACTTCACTAAATTTTTTTAATACACGGCGTATAAAGACAACAGAGTAGACAAATTCAATAAAAAATGGGCCCTGTTTCAAAACATATTCAAAACATGATCAATGTGTTGAAAAATAGCATATTCAGTGCGATGTTGTTTGTGCATGCATATATATATTGCTCTTATATCTATATTATTATCTTCTAATAATTTGTGCAATGTAAGCAAGGCCTACAAATACACCGGGTTTTTTTGGCAACTCATTCTTCAAATTATACTCATAAATACTAAAGACAACAAATTTTCCGATAAAAGCGCTTTAATATTCAGGTAAGGGAGTTTGGAGACGTTTTTTCATGATGGGATTTTGATCCGCCCCACCCCCTACCACCGGCGAGCCAAATGCGACGCGTAGGTGTGACAGTGAGAAGTTTGAAAAATAACTCTATTGCTAATGCCCCCTCCCGTGTGGGTGATGTTGAAGGTGGTTGGGATGGTATCTCGAGTCGCCCAGTTTTTTCTGATATCGGATTACATATATGAAACTTTCCATACTGTATGTCTCTCAAGACCTATCATATTTCACTTTCGACGGGCTTATAGAGAAAACGACTGTTTACGTCATATAATTCTCAAACATGTTCCGTAAAAATCGTTTATGTTTATGTGGACATCTTGAATGACAGGACAACACGGCTCCTAGCATCGGTTTCAACGGTTTGAGATTCATTTATCCACCAGCAATGACGGAATAGCTTAATAACCTAACCCTAATCCTAACACGACGCCGGAGTACTGACAAGATGTCATATGATCCCCAAATATACTGAATGCATATTTCCAAAACATCAGACGAACCAAAAGTGAACCCTGTGATGAGCAGTACTAGATACAAATGTTTCAGGGCGATGATGTAATAGACATGATGATGTAATTCATTTCTTAGAAAATGAGAAATTATGTGACTGCCAGATGGTAAAAAGCGGCCCAAACGAGGGAGTGGTATTGAATAAAATTTCGTATTCAGAACAATACATGCAAGTTCGGACGTCGATCAGCGCTTCATTCTCCAGCATATTTACAGTTTACAAACTACATTGACAATGATTTGTACAGAGGGCTCGGGGGACGAAACCTCCACTAGCAGAATCTCGCCGTATACAGGTAAGGGGTCACGTTCAATCAATCGAACGAGAGGATTTCTCGATTAACGAGTAAAACCGATAAATATCTCGTCTCGAAGGGTCTCGGTTTATCTCTATCGATTGTTTTCCAGGTTTTCTCCCGAATCCCGAGAACATAATCGAGATGTCTTCAAATGAATGTTTGAACCATCCGGAATGCGTCTGCTCGTCATAAATATGCTTTTCTGTGGCGAAATTAATCTCGGCGAGTACATATGCATCAAAACACGGATAATATATTAGATTAAACATGAATCTTTTTTATTATATATTTTGTTATTTCGTCTAGAGATCTGTAGTCGAAAAAACTTGCTCTGACAGCGCAATTTCTCTACCTGTTATCTTCATAGATCTTTATTGAAATAAATATTTGATAGAATCTTCACTTAAACATTACAGTACCAAGTCCATCAGAGTGGACTGGTAATTTACTGGAAACCGAATGATAGTAAAATTATATGTAATCGTTGGACTAAAGCGAGATTGCACTCTGAATTGGGCGATAATTAATTTTATTAATCATGTTACTTGGTAAAATTTATGAACACATGATATCAGCAATAAAGTATAAATTATCAAGCCCAACAAAAGTATTGTTTCATTTTTTTTTTCTTTCAAAGAAATTAGCCCCTGTTGTTTCAAGCTGAAGATTGTTCAGACCGACTGCGGTGTGAATTATCAACACATCTAGTTCCAATTGTCAGTGTTTCCGCTAACCTCTTCCATGCAAGATTATATCAGACAAAAAATGTGTTGATATAATATCCTTATTTGGATCATACAACAAGATAGTAATTCTCTGCATTGAATAATACCAAATTATAAAACAAATTATCAACATGGGTTAATACACCTGTCAAACATTTAACATATTAACCTTCATTTGTCGGTTGAAACGATCCATGCTTGGTTCAAAAATTATTTTATGGAAAAAATAATCAAGGAATGCTTCCATATCATTAATATTAAGGTCCTATCCTGTAGTGTCATTTCTCCTGCGTCCGATACTAGCCAGATATAAAATCAATTATCGATGTCAGATAAGAACTTTTAATTATATATTGATAATTTATACAGATAAATGAAAAGTATTCTTTCAAATGGATTCAGAAAATATCAGGACATGAATATATCATACCAATCATATGACGTCACACTGCCTTAATACATATATTTCAAACTGTGTATGCACTTTCCAATGCTTGATTCAAGCTTAATGTGTGTATACTTTGAGTTTCAACACAGACTCACTGTTCCAATTTGCATGTTTCACCAAAATCTGGGAGATGGTAACTCATAAGTGTCAAGTCAATGTGAATCTTGCATTTAATTTCCCAGATTTTGATGAAATATGCACATTGAAACAGTGAGTCTGTGTTGAAACTCAAAGTATACACACCTTAAGCTTGAATCCAGCATTGGAAATTGCATACACCGATTGAAATACAGACCTGTATTAAGGCAATGTGACGTCACTGGACCTAGATATGATTGCAACAGACCACCATAGAATAGCATGTTTATTAGCAGATTACTCTGTGTAATAAAATCGTAAAACATTACAATAAATATTTTTCCACACTGTTCGCAATGGTCTTTCATTTGATGGAAACTTTACTTGAGGGTTTTCGATCACTTTAAATACTATTTATATGAATTTCTCATGAATATGCTTCAAAACTAGGGCTATTCCAAATGTATTCTGGGTTATCAAATTCAGCATTGGGTCAGTCCACTTAATGTTGCCTAACTTGCGCAAAAAAAGCCCACCAACCTATATTTTTTGCTTTGTTTCTCCTCATATTACATAATTATGAATGCAACAACGAGCATGATCCAAAATGTTAATTACTTTGATTTACCAGCAGCAGACATCCTCAATGCAAAATTTGATGAGTATGTTTTGTTTGATTTGAATTTTATTATTATTGTGCGTTTCTGATTGCAGGAAAGAACTTCCTGTGTCACGCATGTGAGCTCACATATGATTCACATGAAGCGCCACTTTGCCTTTGTATTTGGTTATTTTTGAATTTAAATCCGTCGGTGAACGGTGGAAACAACAAATCCGCAAACATTTCAGTTAGTGTGATCATCGCCAGAGAATGATTCCTGAATATAAAGTGAGGTGAGAATCTACCTGATGCCAGCTGCAGTTATACTTACTCTTAGCGATAGCATTCGCCTTTATAACACTTCCAAATGGTATTGCCATTAAAAGCTCTTGTGCATTTTGTAGTCGTTGACCTAATGTACAATGAAGGATACAAGTTGTTCATACTATTATTCTAAAATCATATTAGAACTTTCATTTCGTTAGTATTTCGCTAGAATTATACCAAAGTTCAGACGCCTCCGGACTCAGACAAGTACACAGGAAAAAATTGGAAAAGATTAGTGGATCGCGTGATCCATTTTTGAATCGGGAACGAACCAAAAACTGAACTTGATCCGTAGGTGATCAGCATGATCTGATATTGAGCAACACCTTAACCGAAAGTCTGTTCTCTTGGCTCATGTATCATGATCCAGGAGTGTGCCAACAGTTATACCTTGTGGTGAGCTAAAAACAATGGGGAAATGAACCAAGATCCAGAGAAGTTGAGCATTTATATTCGCTGGATCACTGAGCCAAATACAATCGCTTGTTTGACTCCGTGAGTCAATCACATTCTCATACTTGACTCACTGAGTCAAACAAACCATTCATTTGGTTCATTGATCCGGTGAATATAAATTCTCAAATCACTGAGTCCAAAAAGTCATTCAGTTTGGCTCAGTGATACACTGCTGTCCGAATGGAACTTTCTTTGACTCAATTAGCCAAAATTGTTGAGATATAACTTTGCAGTTTGTCACGATGAGCCAGCAGCTGGCCGGTTGTTTGTATCAGTTCAACCATGCCAGCGACTCAGTGAGGCAAATAAACTGAACTGTATGATACATGTCGCTTAAAGTTACTTCCCCTGTTTTGACTTGAAGCGCACTACAAAAAAGTGACAGACACAGATGTCACGTTCTTGTCAGTTTGGCATTTTCATTGAATTTGAACCCTACAGAGATCCACTCTTCAGGTGAATATCGATCCAAACGGTTCAATATGGTTTACGACACAAAAATTGTTTCTTTAAAACTGAGTAATCGATTATTGTGAGTAAATAATAACTTACTGAGTACTCAACGCTTTGGTGTAGTGTTGTTGTTGTATTAACGTAAGAATGGCATTTGTTATTTGTGGCATTCATTTCTGATCAATTAAGCGAATAAAATCTATTTTTATATTCTGAGAACATTTATGGTTAAATTAACATTTCGGAATGTCATATTAAATCTTGATCGCAATGAGTTGTATAAGCGATAATTTTAGTTTGTTAGCTACTTAAGGCGGATTTCCTGTACTTTGACATGCAGAGTTTTGTCCCTTGCATCACTGTGTAATTGTACTGAATGTGTTTCTAATCAAATAATAATTGACTGATTAATAGAGGAATAGAGAAATACATTTGATTTATCTGTGGTTCTAGTCAAGATCTCATTTCTACCATGAACAGTCGGCGACTCCATGAAGCAAACTGCGAATTTAGTTCAATACGGTACCTAAATAAATTAATAACATAACAAAACATTGAATTTTCATGAAACTATGTCTGAAAATGTAATTAACTTACTGTCAATTTACATGTTCATGAACCGAGGAAAACTTAATCTTATGTCATAATGCATTGATATTCGACTGAATTTGCAATTATATCCAGAAGAAATATTTATAACTATACATTTCTCACAAACAAGAATAATAATACTTATAACAATAAACCACATGTACATGTACAATTCAGTTTGAACAGTAAAGTTATTTCATTTTATGTAGGAAGCTCTAGGAAGGTTATAATTCTATGTGATAATATAGCCAGTGTTATTTTTTCTCATAAGATACATATTATTAAGTTCTGAATTCTCAAGTTTTCAATCAATTAACTTGAAATTTGAAAACTGATCATGAAATTTATCTGTGTTTATGGATCTCTTTGGTTCGGGAAGTAAAACCGTGTGCCCTGGATTGAATGCTATTAGTGGATGTCTCCTGCAATGCTGCAGCCATGACAGTCAATATTGTATTGATATTGTTTTTTCTCATAGCCTAATAATTACAAACAATCATCACGATAGCTGGATGCCGGTAAATGTATGGTACCGGTACCAAGATTTCTGTGTACATCTCCCTCTATAGCGTGATTTAAACAAAAATGCCACCCACTCCCCTTTCCTTTACATGAAACACAGCACCAATAAACATAGACTGGAGGAATACATTATGATGATAAAGGGAGACCACTTTCTTTCCTCGCTCAATAGTCATGGTTCATTGATCCATGTAGGAATTTTGACTTTCTATCTAAATAAAATATAAACATTCAAAATACCCTTGAAAGCAGTATCTTAGAAAGATATTTTCTGAATTGTTGAACCTCTTTTCAACTGAAATGATAATCACTGATAATTTATATTCTAGTTATTAAATTCTCAAGAGCATTAGACAACGGACACCTTCATGAGAAATGGATGTGTGCATCCACATAAAGGCCCACAGATTTCTTAATTCTATCGTCCAACTTCACTGATCTTTTGATCCAGTGGTGAGACAAATCTGGGATACGCATTGACCCTGTGGGTCAGCATGCAGTGTTCTGTCATTGCTGGATCACTGATTCATCATTATTGGATCAATGATCCAGCAATAAAGATTTTTGGATCTATGATCCAGAAATAAAGATACATTGTCACTCTTTGCAACATTCTAACATGAAAATTTGAAATGAGCCACTGGTGATCCAATTTTCAACCAGGGGAGAGTGTACCATCTGGCCATTCATCGGCTCAATTTTAACTCATCGAGGAGTATGTTGATCCAGCAATGATCCACATAAATCGGCGAAGATGTCACTCGTCAGATACCCAGAATTAAGCATAAAATGAGACCG